>JAZDUH010000130.1:4802500-4887500 GCA_036419115.1 Scarus forsteni | reverse complement strand
CATCTGTCATTCATTCAATCTTTCTGGGGGGCCATGGGGCCGCTTGCAAGAGCAGCACGGAAACAAACACAAATACAAATGATGACACGAAAGCTACAGTTCTTAAGCTGGCTGCCACAGCCCCAGTGTGGGAATATTTTGGTTTTAAACAGAATGAACAAGGTGTGAGCTCATGAAAACCGACGAGCCGATATGTCGTATTTGTTTGAAAGTAGTGGCGATGAAGATGTGGAGATGCAGCGGAGCCTTTGTCCGGACAGTCAGCACTTACTGAGGCGTTTGGTCTGCAAAGTAAATATAAATAAAACTGCGCAAAATGGTGTGCGCTCATTGCAAAAGAAATGCAGCCCATCAATACAGTTGAAAAGTCAGCATCGTTACAAACGTTAGACAGACAGTATGAACTGAATAGGGGAACGTACATGTCACAAACAATTCAGGAACTGTATAAACTCCATTTTATTCATTGCTTTTTTTTGTTGTGTGTGTTTTTATTGGAGTTTTTTTTCCTTTATAGAGACAGGGACTATTTTCTATTGTTTTTGATTAATATAATGATTTTTATTTACATGCAATTTTTCCCAAAAGAGAGTCCATTTCATTGTTTTTTTTTCTTTTTTTTCGTTGAATTTATTATGTTGAAATGCTGAGTCAGCATTTCAACATATTGTTCTCCCTAACCTCCATTTTGTTCTTTTTTCTTCTTCTTTTTCTCATCACTGAGATTTTGCCCCCTTTCACAGGCTTCAAATTTGCACAGATTTTCACAGAATAAAATTGACATATGCAGCATGTTCATGAGAAGTGCGCTTGTATTTTTCACAGGTTTTTAACAGTTATACTTTTTACAGTAAAAAATAATTTCTGCATGTATTTTTACATTGAAATCAATGGGACGTTTCCGCAGCTCTGCTGAAAACTTCTGCAACTTTGAAGCTCCACAGCTTGGGCATGCTTCCACCTGCAGACTTCATTTGTACTTTAAAAGCTGCACTGACTTCTCAGCCATTTTTACATATCTTCAGCTTTTTGTTGGCGTCTACGGTTTTTTAAATATGAATTTTTAAGCAACACCAACTTTTGAGGAAATCCTTCATGTTAGAGCACATCAGACCGAAGGCCCGGACAGCCGAGTGAAGCGCGTTTTTAATTCGCCACTGTGTTAACATTTTAAGCAGTACAGACATGAGAATTTTATTAAACGTTTCAGCAGGTTGTTGGGACGCTCACTGTGAAATCCTTTTCCTGATATCTATCCCGATTTAGACACAGCGAGCGTTCGTTTACCCAGAAGCGTTATCAGTGCTGAGCTGCTGTGCTCAGGAGAAATAGCCTGCTTTCCGTGACTCGACATCTTTAACCCCATGGATAAATAGATAGCGCAGTGGGTTTCGGAGTGGGAAACCAGGGTTCAATTCCTGGTAGAGGTACTTTTCTTCTCCAGCTAATACAGATCCTTCTTTATAATGGCGTAATCATGCTTGTCTTAACACTCTCAACCTTACTTTAGACGTATTACACTGACTGGCCACTTTATTAGGTGCATCTACAAATATCAACACATTTAACCATGTTACAAAACAGTCATTCATTTTCTGCTTTCTTTCACATCTGCAAACAGTTTTGATGTACTTTTCACTATCTGCTACAGTTTCTGAGATATGACTGTTGAAGCAGCATCAACTTTTGCACATTTCTTTGAAGTTAGAGCGTGGTCACGACGCACACCTGAGCTCCAGTATCTATAATGTTCTGCAAACATTTTTATTGCACATTTCACACATTTTCAGCCCTGATTTACTGCTTACAACTATTCATGTCACAATTTCAACTTTCTTTGCATTACTTTGAACACTTTCATTTCACAGTTTCAGCAGTCACACTCAGCATTTCAACGCATTTCCTGCATGGAAATGCAAATTCTCTAGTTATATTGTTTGTTTGTTTGTTAATTTATTTTATTTAAAAGCTCTTGCCCTTCCAATTACAGTTCAATAAAAAAGGTACTCACTTTATTATGACATATATTTTAATTAAATTAATGAAAAAATGATGTTTCAAAACAATATTGACAATAATATTGTCTAGCGTTTGTAATTTTTTTGACAATTATCATCCACCAAAATGTTTTAGTCGTGACAGACCTACACTGAGCTTGTGCTCCTGACCTGAAATGTCGCATTTGTATCTGTGATAATGAATCGGCATATTGGACATCGGCAAAAATCTAATACTATGCATCCCTAGGTTTTATTTTATCATTTCCAGATTAAAAGCAACCACAAAGATTGGTTAAAAAAAGGTAAATCCAGACACTGACAGACTCACATGTTCTTTGAGTCATATGGTTTTTGGATTTTAACATCTTCTGTCTGTGGAGTCACTTTTCAGTCTGAGATGATTAAATAAACGCAGTGGTGAGAATCACAGTGTTTTAAGACCTTGATGTCACAGGATGATGGCTGCCGTGGGAACGTGATCTGTTGTGTGACGCAGCCCCTCGAGCTGACTTACCTGCATAGACGGGAACGATGGAGGTGACCTGAGCATGCAGCAGGTTGGCGTTGGCCATCTTCAGGAGGCCTGAACACACCAGCTTGTTGCCACCTTCCACCGCCCACAGGTTGTTCTGGGCTCCGGCTAAAGACACAGCGCCTGTCTCATACAAACACACAAACACACACACACACACACACACACACACACACACACACACACACACACACACACACACACACACACACACACACACATCATTATCACTCTCTCAGGACAGAGCCAAGTGTTATAAACCAATTATCAGCTGCCCACACACTTTCCTGCATCCTGGCTCACACGGGCCAACCTCTTCTCACCTCTGTTTCCACTCCACTGGTATCATCTTCTCACTTCTCTCCTCCTCACCTCTTTTTTTTATCTTTTATTTTGTGCTCTTTTCACCTACAGCAGCAGGGACACTGATGTTCAGACCCTTACTGCACCTCAGTACGACCACCTCTCATTGTTTTCTGTTTTGCATTAACGAGGTTATCATACTGAATAAAACCAGAGTAATAAAAAATAAAATATAAACACATTTTTGTAAACTGAAAATCAGGGCTGTGCAATTTATCTCAAGTGTGTCATTGAGCCTCTGCAGTGAACATAAGCACAACAGTCTGAATTTATCAAAATGAACTGATAAAAACTTTATTAAAGTGACAATGTTTTTGGTAAACAGCCCTGCATTTAAACCTTTAGATGCCATCGGATCAAGCTACAGTTGGATTTTACCTACCTTTGGCAAACTTATGGCCCTTTTCCACTAGCACGCCTTGGCCCTACTCTACTCGGCCCTACTCGATTTGCAGCTTGTTTCCACTAGCCCGGTACCTCCTAAAACAAGCTAGTTTTAGTACCTACTCCGCTCTGGTTCTAAGTGAGCTGAGTCAATACTAAAAGATGACATCACTGACTGCCGGCTACTGATTGGTCAGACAATGTCGTCATCGATGAGTCATGAGCGCGACGACCTAGCATGCTAGCGGTAGCTACCATTAGCTTATCCTCATACATCTTTTCCTTGCAGCTTGATTGCTCTCATCCTCAGCTTCATTCTGTTGTATAGCTTCCAAAACTCTCCTGTGCTTCTCAAGGGGTATTTCTTCTTGCCACCTGCAGCCTTCTTCTGCTTTCCTTTTTTACTTGGTTTGTGACAAAAAGCCACAGATTGTTGTGTCACGCTCAAAATACAGCGACACTGCATCCCCGTTGGGCAGGTGACTGGGGCTAATGGAAAAGCAGCACAAGGCGAGTAGAGTAGAGCCGGGTAGAGTCGAGTAGAGTAGAGTAGGGCTAATGGAAAAGGGCCATAAGTAGACGGAAAAGATTTAGGCATTCTTACACATTCAGAAGAAACTGTGATACTAAATTTAGGTAGTACCACCTGAGTATTTCTTTTTTAAATTTGCCTATTGCAGATGCAGTGTTATATTACTGTACCATTAAAAGTGATCATATATTTAATCGCATTTTGAAGCTCTGTGACCCTTATTCCCCTCAAACATGCTTTGATAAACACTCTTCCACTCTTCTTTTTCTTTACTTTACTGCAGCAGTGTTACTGCACATTTTATAATTTTCTCTTATCATGCAGGACACTTTAAATTATGTTTTAAACTAGTACTCGGTGGTAAACCAGTGGCAGTATTATTACCAACATTTGTGCTGCCATAAAAGAGATTTTTGTGTCTTCCTCACAAGAGGTTTTAGGCATATTTTGTTTTGTTTTTTTTCTTTGGGGCCTAAATCAACACCGGTTAACTGAAGGCAAATGGACTCAACATTGCGAAGTGATTTTTAATATATAACAGCTTAGTCCAGTCTTCAGCAAGTTTCCCTCCAATTCAAGGAGAAAAACTCCCACTTCACCTGTTTTGCTGTGAAAGTAAGTAACTGCACAGCAGTTTGGTAAACGTGTGTTCCCTACTCTGCAAGTTTGATGTCTGCAATAACAGGCATGCAATGGGAGCTTTCTTCCTTTGCAAAGCCTCTCTTGCCATTCTGCTCTTGGCTTTGACTCAGGCCAAGTGCCGGAATAAACTTTAAGAGTTTGTATTGATCCAGTGTTGCAATTTACAATTCCAATTCAAAGCCTAAGCAACACTTAAAGGTGTGTTTGATCCAGTTAGTTGCTTTTTTAAATACAAGATGCTTCATAGAAGATGCTGCAGCTCTACAAAGCAGCTGAAAATAGCACAACTCTGTACACGCATCAGTAGCTGTCTCATTTTTATCTCTTTTATTTATTTGTTTTCTTCATTAGGGGAAAACTGTTCAGTCTTACAGATTCGGCATGTTATAATTTTTGCTTATTTAATTTCAGTCATGCTCTTATCTTATATTAAAGGAATATTTCACCCAAAGAATGATATGCCTTAATTTTCTACTCACCCTCATGCTGAGCAACACTCTGGAGCACTTTTTTGATGTCTCAAATGCAGCCGGATTTTTGCTGTCAACAAACGTCCATCTAACAGGGGACGACGGAGCCCGAAGAAAAAGGTCCATAAAAGTCCACAAAAACGTGCCTATTTTCCTTCATACTGCTCGTCCGCTGTAATCCAAGTGTCCTGAGCGGGTAATGTCCATAATTAATTCGAAACGAGGTCATTTAGTACATTTTTCGAGCCTAAACAGTGCTATATCGTACTTCCGCAGTGCACGTCTACGAGCGCTCCCTGCACTACGTAAGCCGCGGCAGACCAATCCAGACGGCGGACGAGCAGTACTTCTACTGCTACACTGTTTATAAAAACAACTGAAACAACCAAATCTCCCCTTGGGAATTAACAGTTTCCTTATTTTCATTCCAATAACTTTAGCCTGTTAAGATCCATGATTGGTTAACGTCTCGCATGTTTTTCACAGAAATAATCTCCAATGTTTATCGTGATCATGTCAGTGAACTTGTACAGTTTTCAGAAAAAGCTGGTCACACAAACACTTAGAAAAGCTTAGAAAAAACGCAGGTAGTGAATCAGATCACAGGCCTCTTCAGGGGAAATGCAAACATGGACATGAACCCTTTATATCAATAAATACACTGATGTGGTAGTTAGTCAAATCTTTCGACCCTTACTCATAATGTATCATTATATAAATGTTTTTAAAAGATCAGACTGAAATAAAATAGACCTACAGATGCAGAATTTTTATTTTTTGTCTTTGAAAGCAGAATACTGCCAAACACTCGTTTTTTTCCGTACTATTTCAATCCAGTTCAACTTGGATGAGCTCTATGATGGCACTTTTTAAAACCTTTGTCTCTTTTACATTATTTCTAAGTAGTTTTGAAGATTCTGTTTGAAATCTTTTAAAGAACCATTTACAATCTACAGGCAGAAAAAGCTAAAACTCACACATTAAAGGTGCTATGAGGAGAATCTATTACCGGCGACATTAAGACTCTGCTACTCATGAGCACGTGCGGCGACTGTCGTAATGCTGCGTTCCAGTAACCTCGGAACTGGGAGTGACATCATCTCCGACTTATCGGCGTTCCAGTTGAAGTCGGAAAAAAACATGCTGATCTACCAGGCTATTGTTAGCTGTTGTTAGCTCGGGGGTGGCGAGGTTTCACCGAGTTCCCATTAGGAAATTTCGACTTCAGGGGACGTTCCAGTTGCAGTTTCCTACTCAGAACTCGGAAAATTCCTACTTCTGACTACAACTGGAACGCACTAAAAGACCCAAGCCAAAGTGTGTGTTTGTTGTGATGCTAATGAATGCAGCTCGGACCTTCCTCAGAACTCTGCATTGCTTTACAACTTCTCTTTTCAACAACTTACAGGATGCAAAGCAATGAGGTAATGTATCTCTTTCTAGTTACGTAGCGGTAGTTTTTGATGTGTGACAACAAGCAATTTTTGGGAACTTAGTATCATAGTTTTGTAGCCGGCTATATATCGCTACTTACAGCCTGGTGCTCTAAGACGTGTCTGAATAATATAAATTTGCTCTAGTTTTAATTGTCTTGTTCCTGAAGTTGAGTATCCAGGCCAGTCCAGCCCTGTCCGACCTGACCGGAGGGCTAAGGAATAGCATTTATAGATAACCTATTTAGATGCTATAAAACTCATCTTAAAGTGTGTATTTCCATCAGGCATATATCTAAAAGTGAGACTTTTTTGTAATTACTTAGAAACTTAGCATAACATCTTTAACTTATCAAAGCTAAACCAAAATGTAGCATTAATACATTTAAGGTGACAGATATCATGCGAGATGTATAACGAAGGACTTTTAATACCAGACTCTTAAGGTTATTAGAAAGAGACGTGTGAAAGTGGATGCTGACTAGCTGAGTCATGGTGAGTGTCAGTGTGTGTGTCATACTTCATGCTGTGTGTTGACAGTGCTCTCTAAATGGTCATTAAACTGTTCACACTTGTTTATGTTGATGCAGACACTCTGTCTGTGTGTGAGTCACACGTGGCAGCATGGATTCATATGCATGTGTGGACAACTTAAACAATAAAGATACACAGATTAACTGAAAGGATTACATCCAAGATCAAATGATGGTTGGATGAATGGGTTCATGACCTCAAAGGTGATACTAAAAGTGACCTTAACTGTCAAAAATACACTGCCTGGCTAAAAAAAAGTTGCCACCACAAAAGGTCACATACTCTAATGTTTCAGTGGACGGCCTTCAGCTTTGATTACAGTCTCATTCTCTGTGTCATTGTTTCAATAAGCTTCTTCAGTGTCACAGATTTGTCCCAGATCACAGCACTGTCCCCACAGGCTTGGACAGTAGGCACTAGGCATGATAGGTGCATCACTTCACCTGCCTCTCTTCTTACCCTGATGCTCCCATCACTCTGGAACAGGATCAATCTGGACTCATCAGACCACAAGACCTTCCTCCAGTCCTCCACAGTCCAATCTTTATGCTCCCTAGCAAACTGAAGCCTTTTTTCTGCTTAGCCTTACTGATTAGTGGTTTTCTTAAGGCTACACAGCTGTTCAGTCCCAATCCCTTGACTTCCCTTCACATTGTGTGTGTGGAAATGCTCTTACTGTCACTATTAAACACACCCCTGAGTCCTACTGTTGTTTTTCTTTGATTTGATTTGGACAAACGTTTAAGTGATTCACCGATCACCATCATTCAGGATTTTATTTTGACTACATTTCTTCCTTGAAGACGATGGTTCCCCACTATCCTTCCAGTTTTTAATAATGTGTTGGACAGTTCTTAACCCAGTTTTAGTAGTTTCTTCAATCTCCTTAGATGCTTTCTCTGCTTGATGCCAATGATTTGACCCTTCTTAAACAGACTAACATCTTTTCAGACCACAGGATGTGTCTTTGACATGGTTGTTTAAGAAATGAGAAGCTGCTCATTGCATCAGGTGGAGTTATATAACTTGTTTCCAGCTGAAAGATAATCACCCATGCAGTAATTATCCAACAGGAGGCTCGTACCTGTTTGCTTAAATAAATTCAGGTGGCAACTTTTTTTTGGCCAGGCAGTGCATTTTGAATTCATTACAACTAAATTAAGTTTAAAAACCAAATGTCCAAAATTATTGCTCTTCCTTTTCTACACACACTGACCTACAAAAGCGGGGATGCTGACGTTCTGTCCGTAGTTGACCCTCATGATGGGCGCGATGACCTCGTCGATGAAGCGCTGCGACACACCTAGCTCCAGCAGCGAATCGGAAAGCGGCCTCCGGGTCATGTTGATGAAGCCCGTCCCTCCAAGAGAGTCCAGCAGTTCCTCCACAGAGCTGAACGCGTAGCCGTGAGCCTGATACTTATAGATCCTGGAATGTACAGATACACAAACAGCATAAAGTTCAACTGGCTATGGGGTAAATAACTAGTTATTTGCTTTTAACAGGCCGATTTGTGAAGAGAACAAAAGTCAGACTTTTCAAAGCAATAAAAATGTTGGGCACATGGGGGATAAAAAGGCTCTGTGCTGCTCATAAAGTGAAAGATGAACGAGTGTAATGCAGATATACCACTTCCTGAGGGAGGAAATCGAGTTGACAAAATGTAATAATAGGAGACTAAAGTGCATATCTGAGGCTGTTTCATGTCTAAAGCAGAACAGAGAACAGAAGCTGACAAGCTGCCGTCACTGTGGTGTTGTTCCACTCTGACGTTTGGAGCTGTGAATGAAATCTGATGGAAGAAGTGACATTTCTCTTCTCTGATATGACTGTCCATTACAATCAGAATCAGAATGGTTTTTATTGTCATTATACAGAATGTGCAACGACACTGGAGAGCTTCTCTTCAGTGCAATAGACAGAAAGTTAAGGTAAAAGTATACAAAAATAGCTTAATTAAAAAGGTTGTAAGAAGACTTTAAATTTACAAGATATAAACAAGGTGAAAAACAATCCAACTGGACAGTGCAGTTGAAGGTCTATGTACAAAACCCAAAGCCAGTGAAGTTGGCACGTTGTGTAAATCGTAAATAAAAACAGAATACAATGATTTGCAAATCCTTTTCAACTTATATTCAATTGAATACACAGCAAAGACAAGATATTTAATGTTCGAACTGAGAAACTTTATTTTCTTTTGCAAATAATCATCAACTTAGAATTTAATGGCAGCAACACATTGCAAAAAAGTTGTCACAGGGGCATTTTTACCACTGTGTTACATCGCCTTTCCTTTTAACAACACTCAGTAAACATTTGGGAACTGAGGAGACCAATTTTTGAAGCTTTTCAGGTGGAATTCTTTCCCATTCTTGCTTGATGTACAGCTTAAGTTGTGCAACAGTCCGGGGTCTCTGTTGTTGTATTTTACGCTTCATAATGCGCCACACATTTTCAATGGGGGACAGGTCTGAACTACAGGCAGGCCAGTCTAGTACCCGCACTCTTTTACTACGAAGCCACGCTGTTGTAACACGTGCAGAATGTGGCTTGGCATTGTCTTGCTGAAATAGGCAGGGGCGTCCATGAAAAAGACGTTGCTTAGATGGCAACATATGTTGCTCCAAAACCTGTATGTACCTTTCAGCATTAATGGTGCCTTCACAGATGTGTAAGTTACCCATGCCTTGGGCACTAAAACACCCCCATACCATCTCAGATGCTGGCTTTTGAACTTTGCACCTATAACAGTCCGGATGGTTCTTTTCCTCTTTGGTCCGGAGGACACGACGACCACAGTTTCCAAAAACAATTGTAAATGTGGACTGGTCAGACCACAGAACACTTTTCCACTTTGCATCAGTCCATCTTAGATGAGCTCGGGCCCAGCAAAGCCGGCAGTGTTTCTGGGTGTTGTTGATAAATGGCTTTGGCTTTGCATAGTAGAGTTTTAACTTGCACTTACAGATGTAGACGAACTGTAGTTACTGACAGTGGTTTTCTGAAGTGTTCCTGAGCCCATGTGGTGATATCCTTTACACAGTGATGCCGGTTTTTGATGCAGTACCACCTGAGGGATTGAAGATCACGGGCATTCAATGTTGGTTTTGGGCCTTGCTGCTTACGTGCAGTAATTTCTCCAGATTCTCTGAACCTTTTGATGATATTACGGACCGTAGATGATGAAATCCCTAAATTCCTTGCAATAGCTGGTTGAGAAATGTTGTTCTTAAACTGTTGGACAATTTGCTCACGCATTTGTTCACAAAGTGGTGACCCTCGCCCCATCCTTGTTTGTGAATGACTGAGCATTTCAGGGAAGCTGCTTTTATACCCAATCATGGCGCCCACCTGTTCCCAATTAGCCTGTTCACCTGTGGGATGTTCCAAATAAGTGTTTGATGAGCATTCCTCAACTTTCTCAGTCTTTTTTGCCACTTGTGCCAGCTTTTTTGAAACATGTTGCAGGCATCAAATTCCAAATGAGCTAATATTTGCAAAAAATAACAAAGTTTACCAGTTCAAACGCTAAGTATCTTGTCTTTGCTGTGTATTCAATTGAATATAGGTTGAAAGGGATTTGGAAATCATTGTATTCTGTTTTTATTTGCGATTTACACAACATGCCAACTTCACTGGTTTTGGGTTTTGTAAAATACAAAGTAGGAAATACATATAAAGAATGAAAATAGTCCTGGTTCTTGGTCTCAATATTTCTATTGTGTATGGTAAAGTATTGCACAGGACAGCTGAACATATACTGAATATTTATAGAGCAAATGTGGTTAGTAATTACACCACTTACATCAACCCCATTCAACAGGACTATTCAATTAGAAATTCAGTCAGGCCAGATTTTCAGACACAGGACATGAGCTGGGCCGGACATTTTTGGCAGACAGAGAGCAAAGTTTATCACTTAAAATAAACACAAATAGATAGCAAATGAATTGAATGTTTATTAATTTATTGCCACATCCAACAGGGCATAAACTCGATAAAGTAACTCAAATACTGTTTCTTCAAATTTTACACATCAAACAGAAAACTTCAACACAATAAAACCCCAATTTCCTAATGTAAAAACAACTTTTAATAATGTACCAGGTCAAAAAGTCACTTTTTAAATTTACAGCATTACTTTAACTGAGATATCCCAGACTGAATAAATATCAAATTGAATCATGAATCAAATTGAGGTGAGACCTTGTAACATCGAATCGAATCGATCCAGAAGTTCTGAGCTGAACTGAATCTGGTGGCACTTTGTTTGGATAAAATATTAAAAAAAATATTAACAGGACTGTAGGAGCTTTATGCTCCCTTTATCTTAGAAAATATGCATAATGCTGACATTATGTATGTCTATACTAAACTGCCCCGCTTAGGCAAGAACAGTCCAGAAATCCTGAATAAGTCTCTTTCTTAAATAACCCAGGTCAAACCAAGACATCTGGGACTTCTTCAGCTAACGCAGGGCACCTCGACAAGAGAAAATAAATGAAGCTGCATCACTGCAGAAATGTCAGCCTGCTCGGCATACATCTTTCTGACTCACCTCATAAATTTCTCCATAATTTCCTCCACCCACATCTGCAGTCTTATAAAGCTGATGCCGTAGCGCCACCACAGCCGAAACAGATCCAGCAGGTACCAGTCGGTCTCCTCCAGGATCATCTCCTCACCGTTGAATACGGCCGTTTTACCCGCCACGCTGCGGCGGTACTTCAGACCTGGAGAGGCAGACACGCGTGACATAAAACAGAGAATTTATGAAAGCAGCAAACATGTGGATGCCCAGACCGTAAACTACTCCTCATCGTATTTGTCTCAGATTCAATCACATTTTAACATGTTATTCTGGTCTAAATTTAGACATTGTCTTATTTCTTCTGAATAGATGTTGAAAAATCTTTACTATTTTCAATGTCTGAGTAGGTCCTCATTCATCCAGGTCATGGTCATTCAATTCTTGGTTTAAAGGGTAACTGGACTTTCCAGTCTGAAAAAGGCTTGAGGAAGAGAGGCTAAACCTTTTCAAGAACCTCTAATAAGTCCAGTTGCCTTTTTAACAAAGAATTGGGTTCTTCTTTCAATATTTCTGGCCTTTTCTTTCTTTATTGGAGAAAATAAGACAGTGAAAAGACTCAGACAGTAGGAGAAACAGACATCCCTGACGGAGTTGGTATTGCTGAGGTTTTTCTCATTAGTAATAAAAAAGTCAATACTTTTAAAACCAAGCCAGAGCCTGTACAGTTAATGAACCAATATTTTTAGAAGACAGAAAGTCTAAATGATTTGTTTTTGTGTCCCTGCACATATGATAATGCTATTAATGTCTGTTTTTTCAGCTGAAGTGAATATTTGACTGCTCACAGAGCAGGAAAGACGGAGGTGTTTTAGTATCTTTGACATGCAGTGATTGGTACATCAATAAAGTAACTAAATCTACAGTGACTCAGTTTGTCAGGTATTGGACGTGCTGGTGCTGATATCTGATTGTTATTAAGTTTCAATAATCATTCACAGTACCTTCCTGATTGTATTTAGTCATTTGTTTCATTATTCCTGGCCTGACAGTAGAGACAGTGGGACCTGCATGTCTTAAACCTCTTTCAAACTGACCAAAAAACCTGTTTAAACCTGGTAACAATCGGCTTCTGTCTACAGTTTGAAAGGGTTTAATCGCCATTTAGACCCGGGTCGACTGTCCCTGCAAGCGTCACAAGTTTTTACCAGCTCGCCTCGGCTTCAGTGGAAGCGTCACACCCCGCATAACATCGCACCCGTCCCATCCGCCTGTAACTTATGTGACTCTTTTCCATCTCAGTAACAAATTCCTTCTGCTTTTGCATCATCAGCGCTCCAGTGTCGTTCAGTCTGCACCGAGTCTGTACATTTTTAAAGAGGGACAAAAGTACAAAGAACAGAAAACATCTGACCAACGTGTCCACAGCCTCCATGCTCCTCTCTATTGTTTACATGAACGTGTTTCGTCCACTGATGATGTCATCGACGTAATGACATCATGTTGACGAAGCACAAGAAAAAAAACAGCCACACAGCTCATATGCTGCCGATTAGACCCGAGTCTGATGGCAGTGGGAAAGGAGTCCCTTGCCAATTGTTAGCGAGTTACCCCGTGCTGAAAAACCCTCGTTGACCTGCTAATTTGATACCGCTTTCACTCTTAAATTAGCGGGTCAATGCAAATGCAGGTTAACCTGCTAATAATCGGCACGTGACTCCTTTCTCACAGCTAGCAGACTCGGGTCTAACTGGCAGCAGACGAGCTGTGTGGCTGTTTTTTTTTCCTCTGATGCATCAAGCTAATGACTCATGTTGATGACATCATCAGCGCAATGAAACACAACCACGTACACAATGGAAAGGAGCAGATGTAGACACATTGGTCAGATGTTTTCTCTACTTTGTACTTTTGTTTCTTTTTAAAAATGTGCAAACTCAGCGCTGTCTGAACGACACTCGAGCGCTGATGATACAAAGGCAGAAGGAATTTGTTGTTGGGATGACAAAGAGTCACGAAAGTTACAAATGGAGGGGATGAGCACGATGTTATGCTATGGGAATGTTACAACGTCATGACGTAAATTGGTGGGTCGACCCGGGTGTGATGTTTCCACTGAAGCTTACAGAGGCAAGACAATAAAAACCAGTGTCACTTGCAGGATCAGTCGACCCAGGTCCAAATGCCGATTAAACCCTTTCAAACTGCCGACAGGAGCCGATTGTTACCGGGTTTAAACAGTTTTTTTGGCCAGTCTGAAAGGGGTAACTGTGAAAGCAGCATAAGAGTGGATGTTGAAGCTCTGCTGTCTTGACGTGGTTCGGTCTGTGGTCTTTATTTTAGGTCTTTATTACAGTAAAGCGTGTGTCTGTGTGTTCAGCTTACCCAGCTGTTTGACAAAGTCCTGCATGTGGAGGTTGAGTGAGTGAATGATGGAGCCCCCAGACTCGTAGTCATTGTGGTTGACGGTGACCGTGGCGAGACGACCTCCGACATCCCCCTTCTCGAACACGTCCACCTGGACCTCAGGGCCAAAATGCTGCCGCAGGAAGTGGGCCGTGGCGCTGCCTCCTATCCCTGCCCCGACCACGGCTGGAGCACAGCAGACGTCAGAGACAGAGAGAGTTTGGAAGTGTGATGTGATCTAAAAACTTAACATCATTATCAACCACATGGAACTGAGAGTAAATGACTAAAAGAGACAGTATTCTAACAGTGTTTTCACAAGGAGAAGAATAAAAGCTAATAAAATTAGGTAGTATAAAGACGAAAAAATGCTGCAATGGGCAAAAAACACAGATGTCAATAATGCTTTTCAGAAGATCTGTTTATTTCCTTAACCTTAACAATGCTTTGGACATAGGTTGGTACTAAAGTGCACATGAAATTATATAAAACTTACCAGTCCCTAATGTAAGATCTAATAATTTGGGAACTTAAATGTTAAATTTTCACACATTAGTCTCTTAAACTGTCGCTGTAATATATTGATATGAGCAAAAAATGTGCACAAACATCCCTAAAAAAATCCATATCAGTCGGGCCCTAGAAAAAGCACTAAAATATTGCTAAAAAGTTTCTATGCTTTCATGGGGTGTTTTTTCAGACGTTTTGATTCTCAAATATAATGCAAAAGTGCAATGGAAACACTTTTGCAATTATACGTCACAGGACCTGGTCACATTATCACTTCTCTCAGAGTAAACATGGCGCGGTATGTTTGGACAGAGGAGGAGACAGCGACTTCGACAAACACAACTGCCATACTAGACAGCAAACAACAGAGGAATGCAGAGTGTTATAAGGAGATAGTAAACATAACAACTCCTACACTTAACAGGTTTTGGCCGTCCATCTTCCTGCATTGAAATCTCGCGGGATGATATTTCATGAGAGTTACGACGCTCCTGCCTAGAACAACCTTCAATGGAAACACGATCAAAGCGCAAATAAACTTTGTCAAAATTCTAGGAAAATCGCTTTTATTTTCGAAAAACTGTAACGGAAACTAGGGCTGGGTTAAAAAAATCGATTTAAAACGATTTTCCTTTAACTGGTTCATAATCGATTCATAAAATCCAAAGATGGATCTTTTAACTTGGGTAGTTTTTTCTTCTTTGGATGTGCAGAGAAGCAGCCTGTGGTATCAACCCCGCTAGTCTGGTGTGATCAGCGTTTAGCGTTGCTTTCTACTGAACAAGATCTCATAAGATGTTACTGCAAACAAACATGGTGGAAGCATTATATGGGCACCACTGGCAAGTTTAAAAGCTGATGTTTGGATGTACAGTACTTTAGATTTAACAAGTACAAAGGGAAATAGGAGTTGGACAAAAAACAACTAATATGCAGAATATGCATTAATGTATATCATTAAAATATGATTAATGTCACTGCTTTGGCTTCAGTTCTTAATGTAAAAACAATTTTTAATGATGTACCAGGTAGAGGTGTGCGATATGATGATATTAAATCGTTAAGAATTGTAACGTGGGGATGATCTCATAAAGCAGAAAGATCGTCAGATCGTCTGTGTGGGAGCAGAGACTTCGACGTGCACCCGACTAACCAATCGTAGCACTTTACGCGCAGTGCATGGTGATATTTCCTGTTTGGTTATGAAGCGTGAAGCCATGGCAGAAAGAGAAAAGGAGATAAAAGCTTGAAGATGTCTGAACAAAAATCTGTTCTAGAGCAGCTGTATTATTCACTCAGATTATAGACATTGCAGTTAGATAACATTTGTTCTAAATTGTTGCACTTTAAGTGATAACCAGTTACTTAAGTTTGCATTTATATTTGACCCTTTTCAATAAGCTATTTGGTGTGTTTAGTTTTTATGTTACAAAAATGCACTTTTTTGTTGTTCATTACCTTTTATGTTTACATTTATTGCACATTTTTATAAGAACTGCACTATTTCAATTAAAACCTGTTCAGAAAGTTTCTTTGGCTTAAATTGTCTTTTTTTTTCTTTTAGGGTTTAACATCTTTTATATGTTCAACATAGGGAAAAAATGGTCAAACATACAAATAAGTCTAGAAAAATAAACGTAAAAAAGAATGGCGATAAAATCATGACCGTGATTTTATTTTAGAAAAATCGTGATATGATATTTTTGCCATATCGCCCACCCCTAGTACCAGGTCAAGAGGTCACTTTTTAAATTCACAGCATTATTTTAACTAAGATATCCCAGACTGAATAAATATCGAATTGAATAGTGAATCGAATTGATTTGAGACCTTGTAATATCAAATCGAATCGATCCAGAAAATCTGAATCGATACCCAGCCCTAACGGAAACCCAGTTACACTCCCTGACTCTCCCCCTGCAAAAGGGATAAGTGGTGTTGAAATGCATGAATGAATTAATGAATATTTGCTTTTACCGTGTTCCGTTGGTTATTTTTTAAGACAAATGTGGAGGGGTTAATAGCATGGCTCCTCTTCCCTGGGGCCTTGTATGAGTCTGAGCCGCCCCTGTCTGCAGCAGCAGTAACCTCACATTACCATGGCTCATCATGCTAACCTCTCAAAGCTGGAGTTTCCTCTGCTAATGTCCAGCACTGTCCCCCCTCTCCTCCCCTGCAGACCCTCCCTCACAGCCTGACAGCAGCCATGTTTGACGCTCCCTCGGTCCTTCCTCACCGATCTTTGAAGGCGGAGCTCCGTCGACATGTCCCGGGTCGGTCTGGTCTCCGGCAGCCGCCCAGGGTGCCTGCAGGACGGAGAGCAGGAGGAGCAGAGAGGCGGCCATGGCAGCAGCAGCAGACAGCCGGAGGAGGAGGTGCAGGAGGAGGTGAAGGCTAACAGCTACTCCAGCACATGAGGCTCACGGTGGCTCTGCCTCGGTGTTCAGGAAAAGGCTGAGCTCATGTCGGCTCGGTTTAACCGATAACACCGGCGGTAACAGGAGCAGGATACCGGACAAAAGACGGCCTGTCGACGGTCATGATGCTGCGACTGCTCCTCTAATCATCCACTAATGTCCGGCAACATTACGTCATCAGACAGACTGTCGACCAATCACAGCCGTCGAAAATGTATCACGTTGATATCCTGATATTCATGCTGAACATCCATGATTCATCTATTTTCACATGTTACATGTATTAATCTAACACACAAGACTTGAATTTATTTTGGGATAACTACAGTAGGGGAGGCCGGGGTTGGTTGTCACATTGCCCACTCCAGCCAAACACCTGTGAGCTAATTTCATCATACTGATGCTTTTCATCGGGAAATGCAATGAATCAGACTTTTTTTTTAATCACAGACTCAGGCTGCGGTCGAATAGTCGCCTCCTAAGCCCTTTCCTATCTACTTTTCCTTAACCCTGATGGAAAACGTCATGAGGTTAAGGAAAGGAGGGAGGAGAATTCAAAAGGACTTGAGGTGCGTACACACCAGGCGCTACTTGTACTACCTCGGTGATCACTCTCCATGCAAAGTCAATGCACAGCTGCGATGGGGCGGGGCTAACCCTCCCGCGATGCGACAGCTGCTTTTCACACTACCACATAGCTTGTCGTGCGATGTGAAATGGAAAAAATGTCCACGTGCGACAGTACCCTAGACAGACAGTAATTCTTCTGGACTACAGAGTACTAATCCATGTCTGTGTGGGAAACATTAGTCAGTGAGGACATTAGTTCCGCCTAGACGGACCGCGGGAAACTCACAGATGATGCTGCTGCAGGGCATCAGCTGCAGTGTTTTGTGTTTGATAAGTGAATGAAAAGGATACAGCTGGAATAATGTCTGCTTATACATCCTATTATATGATACGATCGCGCTGAAACTCGAGTGGTCGTGACGTCACCGAGCGACGGCCAACGGCAACGGTGACCAAAATGAAGTATTTATGAACGCGCGACGCTACGTCAGTGGGCGACGCAATTTTGGTAGCTGGGTCGCTTGTGGTGTGAACTTAGCATTAGGAAAGGAAAACTGTCATGCAGAGAGAATATGACTACACTTTCACTACACTACGTCGTCATGTGATGGCAGATGTTACTGCTGCGTTGAAACTACAATTTTCCGAAGGTGGACTACAAAAGACGCATCACGTATCATGCATCATAACAATGTTGTTCCTTTAGACAACATTGAACATAATAACCTGGTAAAAATTACATCTGCATAACTGATGTTGGAAGTGAATGCATGGAAATAAATGGGAACTGAATGAAAGAAAGACATAAATTGTTAAGACCACAATCTAATGGTGTGCACATTATCAATATTGAACCATGTTTAAAACATAATCAACATATATATAGCAAATGTCTCATATCCTTCTTCTATCGGACTACGGGAAAGTTAAGGCAGGTTTTGGTAAACTTTAGAAAGGATGAACAGCAGTGGGAACTGACATGGTCTGTGTGATTTGTTCGTCATTATTCAGTTGAATTCAGAAGCAGTCTGATGACACTGTTTATAAAAGCTGTTGCTGCAGAGAATTGTGGGACAGAATATTCTCCTCTCCTTTCCTAAAGGATGGTCTGGTGTATCCTATGCTAAAGGAGCTAATAAAGGAAGCATTGAGCCACCTTTCCTAAGCATTTAAACTATTCGAACAGCTCTAATCACGACCTACTTCCGGTTCATTTCACTCAGTTAGGAACCTTCCTTCCAGAAATGACTTTTCGACTGCAGCCTCAGCATGTGAGGATTTAGCAGCCTACTTAAGCAGTAAAACTGAGTTACTAGAAAAGCACTCGGAGAGCACAGTCCTCACCCATATTGTGATTTTCACCATTAGTACTACCTTTATTTCATCTAAATATTTAGATTAATTGACCATAAAAACATACCAGTAGCAATTGGATTCATAATGATATCTATTTTAGTTCAGTAGTTATTCACGAAAATCAAATTTTTCGTCATGGCGGTTTCACATTGATCTGGACTACTCCCAAAATCGAATCATTTGTTCCTTGTCCCAAATCTGGAAATTTCCTAAAAATTTCATTGAAATCCGTTAATCAGTTTTTGAGTTATGTTGCCAACAGAAAAACTAACGAACAAACAAACAGACGCCGGCAATAACAAAACCTCCCTGGCAGAGCTAATTAGATCGAGTTTATCCAACACTAAGCCTGAAACTTTTAACAAGCCCCTAATTTAATCTCTACTGAGTAAACACAGGAGAAATTTATCCATGTTGATGCTGAAATGCTTGACAAAGTTGTCTCCCAGCTTAGACCTGCTACATGTCTTTTAGGCATGTTGCAGGTCTACATATTTAAAGGTGCTATGAGGAGAATCTATTACCGGCGAAATAAAGACTCTGCTACCCATGAGCACACGTGGCGACTGTCGTAATGCTGCGTTCCAGTAACCTCGGAACGTTCCAGTTGCAGTTTCCTACTCGGAACTTGGAAATTCCAACTTCTGACTACAACTGGAACGCACCAAAAGATGTGACCCAAGCCAAAGCGTGTGTTTTTTGTGATGCTAATGAATGCAGCTCGGACCTTCCTCAGAACTCTGCATTGCTTTACAACTTCTTTTTTCAACAACTTACAGGATGCAAAGCCACGAGGTAATGTATCTCTTTCTAGTTACGTAGCGGTAGTTTTTGATGTGTGACAACAAGCAAATTTTGGGAACTAAGTATCGTAGTTTTGTAGCCGGCTATATATCGCTACTTACAGCCTGGTGCTCTAAGACGTGTCTGAATAATATAAATTTGCTCTAGTTTAAATTGTCGTGTTCCTGAAGTTGAGTATCCAGGCCAGTCCAGCCCTGTCCGACCCGACCACAAAGCTAAGGAATAGCATTTATAGATAACCTATAACCCGAGATAACCTTAGAAACTCCTCACAGTCCCTTTAATGAGGAAAAAAAATGAACTTAAATGATTTTTGGTAATGACTGCAATGTTACAAAATGTGAAGTTGGTCTGAATACTTTCCGTACCACTGTATTGAGAGCTGGGTATGCATTTCACTCTTTCTTGGCACCGATATCATTAGTAGATGCTGCTCTCTGCCTCTCCGCTGGTTGAAATGCTCGTCTTCTTCACAAACTGACATCAGTACCCTCTGTGAGTGTGTCTGACTTTGCTTTTCTTCTGACAGCGCTGCATGGAAGAATGTTATGAAGGAAATAAATCCACGGGACGGCGTATTGAAAAACAGTGGAGTTGCTTTATTTCATTCCACAGAGAAACTGCTGCATCTTCAGAGTAAACCACTGAGCAGAAACTAACATTCACACTGAGCCGCTGAAACGATGACTGGCACAGTGGAGCAGTAAGGCTTAAGGACGCCTCGGACACATGCACACGCTCACGTCACCACTCACTCAGCACACACACGTCATTTACATCAGCTATCTTACACCTGTGGCTGCTTCAGATGCAGCCTCTTCATCATCCCTCTGCCTCTGCGGGGCTCAGAGATGACCAGTTTGGGTCACGCTGCCGTCACGTAACCTCCTATCTCTGATGTCGCCATTTCAGGGCTGAGAGGGGACAAAACGTAAGAGACCTGAACCGTTCGCCTCTATGATACATCTCTAAGCAACACGGCCCCTCAGCAATCGCAGCGCTGTGAGGCCGGCTGTTGGCCTGTTTGGGCGGGGCTCGGGGGGGTCGGGGAGGTCATGCTCTGGCCAATGGGGGAGGAGGAGGGCGGAGAAGATCCTGGGGAATGGTCACTTAGTGGAGCGTCGGGTGGGCTCAGAAGCTGTGGGAGGAGGTGGGGGGCCGCGGCGGTCCAGATCTTCGATGTAGAACATGATGAGCTTCCTGCGCTCTTCGGGGACGCACTCGAGAACGAGGTACCGCTTATCGTTCTGCAGGATCTTCTCCACGTCCTTCAAATGCTGCTCCGACTCCTGGATTAACTTCCTCGACCTGGACGAGAGGAGCAAGAGAGGGAAAAAGATAAGAAAACAGACAGTGTATGTTTGTATATAAGTTCATGAGTATGTATGTATGTATATTTATATATGTATGTATGTATGTTAGGGCTGGGTAGACACGCTTTTCTCCTGATTCGATTTTTTACAATTTTAGGTGCTGATTCAATTTAAATTGTGATTCTACGATATTGCTGATTTTTGCAATCTTTAGTTAGCTTTTTTAACACCAGCGAAAAAGATTAACAATGATGATGCCAACAGACTATATCAGGAAAAATACACATCACATGTGAGTCTGTTTTTAGGATTATATTTATATATACATATATATATGTGTGTGTGTTTGATTTATTTGTTAACTGTATTTATGTATAGGTTTACGTTCTTAGTCTACATGCACTGCCTATTAATGACGTTGCAACACTGAACCCTAATGATCAACTATCTTGGGAGCTGGGTGGTTGAGGGTGGGCGAGTTCGATGGGTATTTAACATTACTTTATGTCTGTTTTATATGACTATTTCTTGGGTGTATTCTGGTTTTTTATGTTTGTTATATCCAGAGACTCTGAACAACTCTATGCAACATCTTTTTTTTGTACTGTCTGCAAAAATTTAAAAGATATGAAAAAAAAGAGAGACAGTATGTATGAACAAAACAAGTGTTAAAAAAATAATATATCAGAATTTTTTCAATATAATATCAATATTTCAAATCTTAATTGATTAAAAAAAAAACTCATATTTTATGAGGGTTGGAAATAAAATTAGAAAAAGAAGTGAAGTACAAACAGTTGGTTCATCCAGTCAATGTACATTAAATTGGGAATACTAGTTAAGTTGTATTTATTTCATTTACAAGAAACCTTGTGCGCTTCATTTCCTCATACTTTTTGTCTGTTTTCAGTGACATAGGGCACTTATGAGAGATGTATGCACAGCTTTTTTTCATGCAGAAATATGTGATTTTTTTTTTACTGACTTGGTTTGTAGTTTCAGTTTTAGTAATATTTGTGATTTACAAATACACAATCTCTATTTGTTTCTTAGTTAACTGTAGAATATTGCAGTATATCACAATATGTTTATCATAATGTATTAATGTATTGACGAGTGCTGCTGACTTCTTGGCCAGGTCACCCTTGCAAAAGAGATCTCGATCTCAATGGGTTTTCTACCTGGTTAAATAAAGGTTAAACAAATAAAAAGATAAATCTACAAGGTTGAATATTGCGATAATGTGATATATCGTGAGAGTAAAATATTTCTTATATCTTATCATATCTTGTATTTTTCTACCTCATCTGTGTTTGCCTTAAACAGTGTTAAACAGAGGTGGTTCAGACCTGTATGTGATGAACTTGGTCTCCTTCAGCAGTGTTCTGAAGTCGGCTTTGGCTGTGATGTACTTGTCTTTGATGTAGTCCTCAAACTCCCGCTGTCTCTTCTATAGACACACAGCACATAGAAAAAGACGTGTCAACCCACTTCACACGTTAACGAGCAGTGCAGGAGCGGTTCTTTGATTCATCAGACTGCTGAGTTCTGCCTGGAGAGGTTTCCGAAACACGGCAGATTTTTGTTCTAACCTGACAAATGTATGCCTCATATCTGAGACAGCAGAAGGATGTTAAATGGCAGCAATCACGACACTGTTCCCTCTTTCCTACCACCGCTTAAGGGACAACTCAGCTTATTTCATCTATTTCCTGGATTAAAGCTGAAGTGGGTGTTTGTATGAGAACAACAACAACTTAACCTTAACAACATCTCATGCTGTAAAAAGCATCTAGACTCTTCCCACACACGCTGTGGGGCAGAAAATGCTGCAGAAAAAGAGTTTAATTAAACAAGTGAAGACAGAAACAAAGCAAACTGAAAACATGTAAAAGTAACAAGACAAGAATTCTTTAACAAGACCAACTTAACCTGTTCAGCCCCTTTTTTAAGCCTTCTGCTCAAAAATGACAAAGCACCTTGAACATTAGCTCTCGTTATTTTTAAATATTTTATTCAACTTAAGATGTTTAAGTCTGAAATATTAAATTTCAGTTAGTAAAGCACTTCAAGCACTTTTTGGAAATGTTTTATTTTGCTTATTTTTTTTTTTGCTTGAATTTTTAAAATTCACTCTTTTAATAAATAATTTTGCTTCGAATAAAGACAAGTAATTTTTTTTTACATCTTATTCTTGTTTAAAAGCATTTACATTTTATAAAAAATACGGAGAGTGATAAAAAAGTGACCATGTGACATTAAAGGAGACACTGAAAAATTTGGGTGCATATAATTTTTGTGCTGGTGCACCATAAAACAAAATTTTAACATTTTTTCTATAGTGAGTATCTCTTTAAAAAGATACTGGAGTGGCTGTGAAACTCTATAAATGAATAATAAAAAATGTTTATATAATCTCTGCAAAGGACTATTGTTATAAAAGGATGCGCAGAAAAATCAGAGAGGTTATATAACAATATGGTCAGGCGAGAATGTTGAATTATAGTTCATTTTTTCTTACATTTTTGTTGGAGAGCATGCAATCATTCCTGAAATCAGGTACTTTGGGGCTGAACAGGTTAATGAGGTTGTCCTTAAAACTTAGGATGTCTTACTGATAAAACCGACTTTTTAAGACCTTAAACTTCAGAACTGTAGATCAAGACTTTGTGAGGATCTGTGGTAAACCTGTATTGACTTCTTACTCTGTCACTGGAGGAGAATTTAATACAGCGAGGATCCTCCTTGATGACCTTCTTCACCTCCTTCCATGTCGTAGTCAGAGTGATCTACAACACACAGAGAAAGAGATAAAGCTTTTAATGAACATCTGATTTAAATGAGGGATCATTTGTGTGAAGATAAAAGCTCTTTTCACATTGTTTTTACTCTGAATATTTCCTCACCATGCTAGTCTCGTCCAAAAGCTGTCTGAAATGTTCCTTCTTCTTCTTGGCCAAAGCTTCTACGTGTTCGTTAAACAGCTTCTCCTTCTCCTCTCTCTCGAGCAAAGATGCAGACTCCCAGCGATGGTCCTTGCGCAGGTTGCGGCGTGTGTCTGACCAGGTTGCATCTGAAGAGCGTACCTGTTCAACAAATACGGAAATTAAAGATCCCAGCTTGACATTTTCTGAATGAGCCGCTGCTGTAGTTGGGCTTGTTTTTTTAAGTAGTGCAGGCTCATGTGGGTATTAAGATTTTATATAACTGACTGAAGCTTTTTCTGTTCTTCGTCAACTGTGTCAAGCTATAGGCTACACAAGATAGATTGTAGATTACTTTGGCATAGATTCAGATTTGCTACGACAAATATCATTACTATCAAACCACTAAGTGTTATTGCAAAGGATAAACATGACTGTAATGAAAGTTTCATGCACGCAACAGTATTTTCAAAGGTAAACCCTTCCAGCCCCTTGTTTAAGCCTTTTGCTTGAAAATGACATGCACAAAAAGAGAAGAGTGTATCTCTGCAACCATAAGGTCTGTTTGAATCATTTTGGTGTCATAATAAAAGTTACACTTAGAGATTTGTCCAGATGTGAATTATCAGTATATGTGTCACTGGGACAGAGTAAATGAAGATAGAAGAAAAATGAAAATTTCATCCTCGCCTAAAACAATGTTTTTTAATTTATTAGAATATCTCTTAGAAATGATGCTGGAGTGGCTGTAATAATCTAAAAATGAATTAAATACATATATGCATCATCTCTGCAGAGGATTATTGTTATAAAGCAATGCAGAGCAAAATAAGAGTGGTTTTATAACAAAATGGTCAGGCGAGGGTTTTGAAAAACAGTGCATATTCAGCCAAAGGTCAAAAATATATGTATTTTGTCAAATAAAAGCAAAATCTAATAATATATTAATTAATATTTAACACCGCTTTGTGCTGTCGTGTCGTGGAGCTTTTCTCTTGAGCCCCAGCAGACACAAAATTGGGTCCTCTGGAGCCATAGTGGTTTTAGACCAAATACCTCCAAAAACCAAAGTTAAGCTGAAGCACAGATCATCTTACCATATCAGACATGAGCGCTTTAAAATGCTGGATGGCCTCCTCCCTCTTGTGCTGCTCTCTCTCTCGGTCGATCTCTTTGGTCTGCTCTGATCGAGCTTTCTGCACCTCACGCTCCCGCTCTCTCAGACTCGCCTCGATTCGAGCCTGCCGCTCCAGCTCTCGCTCCTTCTCAATGTCCACGTTCTGTAAAGAAAACCCGAGACCTCCCTCAGTTTTGTTTGTTGAACCTCAAACATCACGAGCACAAACACCACAAGGCTTCAGCACTCACCTTGGCTTGTTTTTCCATGAACTGCTTAAAGAGTTCTTCTCTGAGTGCTGAGCTGTCCACGGCTTTGTATCGAGGGTCTGTCTCTAACCTCTCCTTCACTTTGCTCCACCGCTGGTTTCCCTCTATGTGCTGCTCACTCACCATGTCGAAGAAGTCTTGCCTCACCTGAGCACAAAACAACAGTCAAAACAAATTAAATTTGCAGTAATGTGTAAAATTAAGACTATTCGAGTTGTTTTGCCAAAAATAAACAGCTCTATTGGTATAACTAAACCCAAATGAAGCACCTTTACCTGTTCGCTTGACAGGAAAAAAATCAAATTACTTTGCAGCTGCTCAGTCTGATCTTTCTCTAATTAAAGAAGCTTTGAAAATATCCACTGACTTCGTTAAAAGTCCTGTTAAGCTGCGTTTTCACCAAGCACACGAGGTTTGGTTTGGCTTGGTACTGTATACAATCACAGGGCTTTCAACCATCAGAGAAAAGGAAAAGTATCCAGATAAGTGATCCATGCAATCCCACTTTTTGGCCCCTCTATTTAAGGGCAATGTCAGTAATCATATTTAGATGCACTTTTTGTTATACTGGTTAAAGGTGCTATGAGGAGAATCTATTACCGGCGACATTAAGACTCTGCTACCCATGAGCACGCACGCAGACTGTCGTAATGCTGCGTTCCAGTAACCTCGGGAATGGGAGTGACATCATCTCCAATTTATCGGCGTTCCAGTTGAAGTCGGAAAAAAACATGCCGATCTACCAGGCTATTGTTAGCTGTTAGCTGTGTCTAGAGCGACACACCCCAGTCAGAAGTGCAAATAAATGGATTATTACAGGAGCTAAATAACTGTTCACACTGGGGGCATCCATCTTCCATTGTCAACTCGGGGTGGCGAGGTTTCACCGAGTTCCCAGTAGGAAATTCCGACTTCGGGGGACGTTCCAGTTGCAGTTTCCTACTCGGAACCCAGGAATTCCTACTTCTGACTACAACTTGAACGCACCAAAGACGTGACCCAAGCCAAATGTGTGTTTGTTGTGTTGTAGCTCGGACCTCCCTCAGAACTCTGCATTGCTTTACAACTTATTTTTTCAACAACTTACAGGATGCAAAGCGATGAGGTAATGTATCTCTTTCTAGTTACGTAGCGGTAGTTTTTGATGTGTGACAACAAGCAATTTTTGGAAAATTTATTATCACAGTTGTAGCCGGCTATATGTCGCTACTTACAGCCCGGTGCTCTAAGACATGTAATATAAGTAATAAAATAATATAAATTTGCTCGAGTTTTAATTGTCTTGTTCCCGAAGTTGAGTATCCAGGCCAGTTCAGCCCTGACCGACCCGACCGGAAGGCTAAGGAATAGCATTTATAGATAACCTATGTTGATGCTATTAAACTCATCTTAAAGTGTGTATTTCGATCAGGCATATATCTAAAAGTGAGACTTTTTTTGTAATAACTTAGAAACTCCTCACAGTCCCTTTAAAATGATTGTTATGTCCCAATGGTAATCGATGCATAATGTGTTCTTAAAGGAGAGCGAAAAGTAGCCGCTGTCCTCAGCAGGAGTAAAACAGGGAAAACACAAACCAATCACAGCAACTTATTATGAATTCATTAAACCAATCAAATCCTGTCCTGCCATTCAGCCCATCTTCTGCGCGTACATTTTGCCAGTATTCACAGATCCTAATTCAACGTGCATAGCTCAGCTTAGAGGGATCAGAGTATGCTGGAAAATGTCAGAGAAACAACCTAAACCCTGAGTACTGAAAACCCCTCATCCTACTAAACAGAGCAAGAAAAGAAGACGGAGGCAGAGAAGCCAGAACAAAAAAGAATTTGGACAAAGCCAGGGCAAAAACCAGAGTCAACATTGAGTTGTGAGTACTAACTAACTTGCCATACTGGTTTGTTTGTTTTAACTTTACTGTGATTATATTTTGGTGTTTTCTTACCACTGAGTGAGACATGACTTTATGCAAAACAAAAACAAAGCACTGAGGACTGGTTTTTAATTGGTGGTGTTAAATCAGTCATATGGTCGCAAATCAGCGGTGCTTGTGCAAGTGAGCGGGGATTTTTAAGTGCCAAGTATGCCAAACCAAGCCCAAAGGGTGGAGCTAAAAACACTGCAGTCTGTTGATTGGTTGCAAGAATGGTCACTTCCCCTGTTGCAGCAGCTAAAACAAAAACAGCACGCTGCTCCATGGATCTGAGTGAGCGACTCTTCCACTACTTTCCACTCAAACCAAACCAAACCAAACCAGAGCACCCAGTGGAAACACAGCTTTAGTTAGACTACGTTATTCAGCATGAGATCCACGTTAAAACCATCAGAATTACAGTTAACTGAAAAAAATGGAACCTAACATTAAATCATCATGTGTTCAAACTTTGCATTTTTCTGAGGCAAAGGGCAAGTAAAGCTTCATCTCCTTGTATTCAACGGGAATTAAAAAAATAGAGCCAAGTGGCCCTGATGGCTGAACACTCACTGCGAAGCCCCTTGTACGGTTTGTGTATTTCTCTGTTAAAATTAAATCCGCAGGTGCTTTTCTACAAAGACTTTCTAGGATTTAGGTGAGTTTCAGTGTTATGGTTTAAAGAGAGGGCATGTTAGCTGACAACCTTTAGCCACCTGTGTCTGTGGTTGCTGTGGTTAAAACAGCTGCTGAAACTGGCAGAAGTACAAACAGCTTTTTTTCCATTGCAGTGTTTTCTCAGTAAAACTCAGAAGTCACTACCTTACAACTAGGGCTGGGTATTGATTCATATTTACTGGATTGATTGGATTTAATATTGCAACGTCTCAAATCGATTCAATGCACAATTCAACTCAATATTTATTCAGTCTGGGATATCGCAGTTAAAATAATCCTATAAATTTAAAAAGTGATCTTTTTACCTGGTACATTATTAAAGTTGTCTTACATTAAGAACTGAACCCAAAGCAGCTACATTAATCATATATTAATGATATACACTCATGCATATTCTGCTTGTTTCTGTCCAACTCGTCTTTTCCTTCGTGCTTGTTAAATCCAAAATGCATCCAAACATCAGCTTTTAAACTCTCAAATGGTGCCCCTATAGTGCTGCTCATTTCCTCCATGTTTGTTTGACTGCTTCAAGTAACAACTCACGAGATCTTGTTCAGTGGTAAGCAGCGCTAAACGCTGATCATGCCAGACTAGCAGGGTTGATATCACAGGCTGCTTCTCTGCATGTCTAATGAAGACAAAACAACCCAAGTTTAAAGATCGATCTTTGGATTTTATGGATTGATTACAAACCATTTAAAAGAAAATAGATTAAAATAGATTAAAATAGATTTTTTAAACCCAGCCCTACTTACAACTGAGCTCCCCAACCAAGCTGCAGCCCTGTACCTGGTTGCAGATCATTTTGCACCAAGCCGTAGAGAAGCAAAAATGAATTACACTTTTTTGAAAAACTTGGACTGAAGAGTTTTGTTTTGAAAAGATAACCTTTTCTTTTCATATCTGCCTGTGTAGCTTGCAGATTTACACTGAGACTCACACTCACTTCTGTGATGAACAAAAAGGTGCAATGAGAGATGAACACACTGCTGTTCCTCATGCTCATTCACTCCTCCACCATTTCTCTGAATAATGAGGTAAATAATATTTGACAAAACAAAATGTGTGACTGGAGGACAGTCGAGGCCCACGGGAGCGCTCAACTTCCTGGTGCTGAGGGATTCAATTCAGAGGTAAGAACTAACAGAATGTCCATCAGTAATGAACAGAAACAATAGATCAGCTCAGACTGATGACCAATGGACAAAACACAAGGCGTCAGCACTGTATGAAAACTGTTCCACAGAATTTTCATTCATGTTCAGAGGGTGTAGCAATTAAATTAGCTCCCATGTCAACTGTTGATTTTCAGCCAACTGGGTTCAGAATGTCATGGTTAAGCAGCTAATAAAAACCAAGTGGAGCCCAAGGAGGTGATCTTACATAAAACCAAGCCCTGGCACTAAAGATACTGTCACCACTGCCTTGCAGCATTTAGACTGACAGTGTGATGTCTTGATATCTGTGTCATTTTGAGACTTCTGGTAGAAGGGACAAACTCTATGGATGCTTAAACTGTGAGCTGCTTCAAGCCAAAGCATAAACTCTGCTGAAACGCAACGGACAAAAGATATAACAAACCAGTTTTTATTAATATGAGTGAAGGATCACCAAGGACTAGGGGTGTAATGGTACACAAAAATGACAGTTCGGTATGTACCTCAGTTGAACAGTATCGGCACGCCGCCATTGTTTTATCCACCTGTCTTTCTCCGTTGCAATATTTCACCAGGAAGCCAAAGTGTTCCCAAACAGGAGATTTCAGCGATGGGAGAGGGTCTCCAAGCTCCGGTTGGTCGCTAGCAGAAGCCGTGATGCACCCCAGACACAAGCTTTTGTGGTTACAGAAGCTCTTTGATATTCGTCTTTCTGATTGGCTCGCCGTGAGACGTCACACACACATGATATGTACATGATCACCAGAGCACGAATCACAGACCGCTATCCACATGAATATTAAAAAGCCTTCCCTAACCACGCCAATCGTAGACAAGTACCCCCGTGAATATTAAAGAGTCATGTGCAGCAGCTAACTTAAACTTACTGTACTCGTTCGAGTACAGCACTGTACCGAACCAAACGTCCGTTTCGAGCGGTTCGGCACGGACAAATGCACCATTACACCCCTACCAAGGACTAAGACTTCAAAAGTCCCAGACATTCCAGGTAAAGGGGAATCAAAGCTCTCATGTAAACATGTTCACCACTACCTAAAAAAAATATTTTTACATTCCTAGTCATACATTCTGTTAAATTTACCCAGAATATACATAATATTGTTTCTAGGTCTAAAAGAAGCTACTGTGTTGACATGATGAGTGAGTGATACCTTCTCTCCTCTGGACTTAGAGTCCTCTTTCTCTCTCTTCCTCATTGCTGTGATGTACTCTACAAAAATGGCCTCCCTGTCCTTCATCTTCTCGATGGCCTTAAACCTCGGGTCTCGGCCGTGCTTCACAGCAAATTCACTAAAAGTTGTTCTGTAGGGGAGAAAAAAAACTTTTCAGCTTTTCTCACAAAACAAGAAATGCTCTGTACAAAAAAACTGCAAATACTCAAATTCCACACCAACAAAAAATGTCTCCTGTTGCACTATAAAGATGTTTAATAATAAAAGTGCAATAAAGACAATAGACTTAGGTGGCCCGCAATTATTACTAAATATCCTCACAGAAAACATTATTTAGCTTTAAGCCTATTTCTAAAACATTATCCCTTGAAACACTGATCAGAACCTACCAGTAGTCAAACTGGCCTGTCCCTTTACCTAGCTGTTAGCTTCGCCTCCTCCATCATCCTCCTGAACTCGTCTTTGGACTGCATCAGCTTGTTCTTCTTCTCCTTCCTCTCCTCCTCTGCTCTCGTCTTAACATACTGATCAAACACCTGAAAGTGGAAATAATCACAAAAACATCATCTGACACTCAAAGAGAATTACTAGCACACGGCAAAGTGCTGGGAGGAAGTAGAGATAAGCAACAGGAAGAGAAAAAAAACAAACCTGTTTCCTCTCTTTTGGGTTGAGCAGAAGGTAACGTGGATCAAACACAATCTTATGAAGCTCTTTGTCCCACGTTGAGAAAGCAGACACCTACATTATGAACACATGACATTTTCATTAGTCACAAAGTAAAAAGGTTATTATGGAATAATATAGTATGAATGACAGGCAAAGACAACGAAACATTTAGAGTTTCGTTTGTCCACGAGACTTTTGTTCTTACTCACTGCAGTTACCTCGTTATGCCCGGGTCAGGCTACATAAATTAAGCACACTGGTGGGCTATGAATCAAGTTAGGATGTGCCTTGACATTTTGCACAATCACAAGGTATATATTTAGCACAGATTTTGGCTTTAAAAGGCCACGGTTTTACACTTTTGATCAGCTGACTAAAGAATGTTTCGTTTAAAGGTTGTTTTCAGTAATAATAACAAACATTATTTATATAGCACTTTTCAAAACAGGATTAAGAAGTACTTTCCAGACCAAATTATATATTCATATATTCATGCAGATATACATACATATAAGCATACACATTCACATATGAAAAAAAGAAAAATAAAGGAGGAATGTGAGGAAAACAATAACAGAAATTGTAAGACTTAAATCAGAATAGAGCCAAAAATGACAGAAGCAGAGAACAAAATAGATAAAGAATTACTAACACCTAAGATTAAAACGAAGAAAGAAATGAAATAGGCTGAATCTACCAAAAAAATAAAAGGAAATAAGAAAAAAGATAAAAAGTTAGTTTTTTTTTTAAAAAGAAAGAATATAAGATGCTGCCTTTGAAACTGTTTAAGACAAGAAATAAAAGCTGTCAGATGATTAAAGTAAGTTGCCTGCTTAAAATTAGTTGTCTCTCTCTCTTATGTATGCTCTACTTACTACTTAGAACTTTCCTAAGATCCAACTATGCAAATGTTAATTCTTGCAAATTTTCAATTAGGTAGGCACAATATTATCTGTTTGATATAAGTATCGGCCGATATCATGCTAAAAAGTTAAGCATCGGTATCGGCCGATATTGAAATTTTTGTAGGTATTTACAGCCAATATATCAGCCACAGATATCGGCAATATATCGGCTGGAATATCAGCCATTTTATACAAATGCTCAAAATTGATGCACATTTTCATCACTGCATGGGTACAATAAAATATTGAAGGGTTAAATTTTTCAAGAGTTAAAGCTGTTTTTCTTGTTTTACATGCTGTAACACTGAAGGCCCATTTTCATTAAGCAAAGAGCTTGTGCTCTTGATCTAAATATCAGTACTGGTATCGTTGATAATGAATAAAAAAAGCATCAGCATATCGGATATTGGCAAAAATCAAATATCACGCATCCCTACTTGCAACTAATCTGAAAACTTTGATCCGGAAAATACAACATCAATTGAGAAAATATAAGTATGGCCAGCAAACGAATCACAATTAACACAAATTTCCAAATGTCTCTAATATTGTTTCAAGAGGGCACATTATGCAAAAGTCACTTTTTGAAGGCTTCTGAACACATTTTTGGGTTTTTGGCCTTCCTCCCAGCCCACATGTGAGGGTAGACAACAGAACCTGCATTTAGCAGGTTGCATGAATATAAACCCATGATATTTGATGAGCTGTTGAGTCTGTAGATATACTGTTATGTAACATGCATTTTATTTCCAAAAAGCCTACGTCTACCTGAGTATTTCCATCCCCTGGCTTGAAAAATTTCTGTGTGAAGAGCCGCCATATTGTTTACATTCAGAGTGATAGATCGCTGTTCACCACGTCTAGATCCAAAACCTGTCATTGCTCAGTTGTTGGGTCTACCAGCCTCAGAGGACCAAAGGTTCCAGTGGACTGATTTTATTTTTGAAGAGAATGAGCAGCTACAGTCGGCTAAAACCTGTATGTGTGTGCCAGTCACTTCACATCCAACTGCTTCTTCAACTTCAGTCAGTTCAACACAGGACTGGGAACTAGAATTCCTGAATCTAGGTTCCATATAGGCCTGTCACGATAACAAATTTTGCTGGACGATAATTGTCCAAAGAATTATTGACGATAAACGATATTATTGTCAATATTATTTGGATTTTTTTTCACATTTTTTCATTAATGTAATTATAATATATGTCATAATAAAGTGAGTACACCATATCAAAAGCAAGAAACTTTAATTTCCTCAGAGTATTTAACTGTAACTGGAAGGTCAGGATCTTTTAAATAAAACAAATTATGCAGCTAATATAATAAATTTAACAAAAAAGATGGAAAAAAACAATGAAAATGAAAATGTCTCTCTTATAGGAAAAAATGCATGTAAATAAAAATAATTAAACTAATCAAAAACAATAAAAATAGACCCTGTCTCTGTAAAGAAAACAAACTCCAATCAAAACAATAAATAAAAGGGAGTTTATACAGGAATTGTTTGTGACATGTACTTTCTCCCAGTCAATCCGTTCTGTCTGTCAAGCGTTTGTAACACTGCTGGCTTTTAACCGTATTGAAGGGTTGCATTTCTTTTGCAGTGTAGCGAACGACACTGTCTGTTTCGCATCATTTTGCGCTGTTTTTATATGTACTTTGCCAACCAAACACCTCAGTCGGCGCTGACTGGCAAAGCGAAGGCTCTGCAGCACCTCCTCTTCTTCGTCGTCACTACTTTCAGACATATCTGCTCGTCGGTGTTCATGAGCTCACACCCTGTTCATTCTGTTTAAAACCAACACATTCTCACAGGGGGCTGTGACATTCGGCTTCAGAACCGTATCTTCGTGAATTCACTCATATTAGCGTGTGTTTCCTCATTACTCCTCTCGCTCACTTCAGCTCTGTGTGTGCCCCGCCTCTCCCCAGAGATCGCATGTTGAAAGATGCTCACTCCGCTATAAATTCGTTAAATCCGCTATAGCACCAATGCACCCCGGTGTTAAGAAAGAGAGACGTAGTGACCCATCTTCTCATTCAGCCTCTTTGGTAGAAAGTGAGGAGGAAAACAAGCATGTATGCACGTGTCAGTTTATCGAGGCCGGCAAACTTACCGAGGACGTTTTTATTTATCGTTCGGTTAATTGATTTATTGACTATCGTGACAGGCCTAGTTCCATACAAACAATTCGCTCCACTTCGTTCAAGTTACGCTGCTCTATCGTCATTTCCTGTATGTACGCTGCTCTGCTCTGGCTCATTAGCATATTAACCTCCCTCAAAACCAGCCGTTCTGACCAGAGAGGTTATGTAAGTGTGGAAAGAATGTAGCTGTGCTATATTCATGGGCTTTCTGAACCAAGGCATGTTACTAAAGTTTCATAAAGACATAACGGATCCATTTTAAACTGCAGAAAAGGAGCACAATATGGGAACTGTAAAATAAGTGATTGAACATCCATCTTTAGTCAGCCTGAGCTTAAAAACCAAGTTTTCTCCACAAACAAAATACTTAAAAACTGTCATAATGTGTTGCAGCTTCAAGTTAAATCATTTTTACCCCTCTCTCCAGAAGCATTTCTCTGAACTGAGTCATCCGGGCTTCTAGTGGCACGACTGCTCGTTCTCTGGCTGCTCTGAGCTCAGCCTCCATCACGGCTTCCTTCTCAGTGTCAGGCTCCTTCGTATCCTCCTTCCTGTGGGCAGAGAGCACAGACGTGGTTAATGGATGATAAACCAGCATTGAATGATGAAGTAAGAAAAATAATAAAAGGATAGACGAAAATATGTTTCCTTCAGCAAGTCCATCCTGTGGAGAAGTCCACAGGATAGCACAAGTTTTGGAATTGCCCAGGAAACGTTAAATATTGGAATAAGATATTTAAAACTATGCTGTTTCACAAAAACAGATCTCACTTGATCCACTGCTAACATTATTTGGAGAGAAACCTACTACCGTTCAACTCTTCAGTAATCAAATCAACATAATTCGGTATATAACACTGTTAGCAGGTCAAAGTGTTTCTTTTCCACTGAAGCTACGGGAGTTATAAAAAAAAACCCAAACGATCAGATGCAGCTTTATTAAACAATGTAATCGATATTTGGAATTAGAACAAATAAAATACTCATTAAGAGAAAAGCTTATTTTACTCTATATGGCAAGACAAACCCACGAAGGAGAGGATGATTGAAAGAACTGATGTAACATCTTATTTTAGTTCATTTCTGTTTGTTTCTTTTAAAATAATTATTTTCATTTTCAGAATATTAGAATGTATGAAAGTTTTGTACATTGTACATATGTATAAGGGCTGGAAGATATATCATTATTATATCTATTTGGAGATATGAACATTCAAGATATTAATATCGAAAAAGCAAAGATATAAACAATATAGATTTCCCCTGCGCTCCCCCTGCATGTACAGCTCTGGAAGTCACAACATATTTAATTTTTCCGATTGCCCTTGAATGCACTGGCTGGTTTTCACCTAACCCGTTGTCATATCGTATCGATATCAAGATATCTGGGATGAATATCGAGATATGAAATTTTGTCCATATCATTCAGCCCTAATTTGTATCTTTTTCTGTTTTAAAAACATAAAACCCCAATAAAAAATAAATTTGAAAAACAAATAGATGAAAAGCAAGATCAATGCTACAGAAACAACAGTAGACTCTGTAGCTCCTTACTTTCTCTTTTTGGCTTTGGTCGGCTCTTCGTCCTGGTTCTCTTCAGTAGAAATGGCTAACTCTGGTTCCTCTTTATTTACAACTGCTAACAAACACAAAGAGAGGTAAAAATATAAATGTAGACATCTAAAAACATAACAGGTTTAACACCAAAATCACAAACTTGATACAAAAACACGTGAGTCTTCGTGTTTCACCTGTCTTCTTGCTGTCCTCCAGGCCTCTTTTGTGTGGCGGCTCCTGGATGTGCTTGTCAACGTCGGCTCTTCCCACCAGCTCCTCGGGACGGTCCCACATGGACAGCCGTGTCGTCGGGTTGTAGAAGAACACACGGTCGTCCCCGGTCCACACCACACACCTGGAGACGTCGATAAGACATGAACATGAAAATATTAAAAGGCACGGCGGTCAGTGGGTGAAGTGAACCGAATACGTCTGTGGGATTACGTGATCATACCAGGGTGTTCCTGGGATCGGGTTGGTGGCGATGGGCCTCGCTTTCTGAGCTGCTTTTTCCTCCTCTGTCATCTCCTCTTCTTTTGGCTCCTTGACAGAAAAAGACAACAAGTTTACTACATTACTGCTGATTCATTCTTTGACATGTCTCCTTTGTTTCAGAACATTACTGAGCATTTGTTTAACCTCTTCAGCTCCAAAGTACCCGATTTTGGGAATGCTTGCACGCTCTCCAACAAAAACGTAAGAAAAAGAGAACTGTTTTTCAAAATCCTCGCCTAACCATATTGTTATAAAACCTCTCTAATTTTGCTCTGCATTACTTTATAACAAAAGCCCTTTGCAGAGATGATGCAAAAATATTTTTTAAATTATTTTTTTAGAGTTTTACAGCCACTCCAGCTTCATTTATTCACAATAAAAATTAGGCAAGGATGAAATTTAAAATTATTCTGACTTCCATCTTTATTTACTCTGTCCCAGTAACACATGTGCTGATAATTACACATCCCGACAGTTCTCTCTAGCATAACACTGATTTTATAGGGCCCTTCATATGGATTCCTATAATACTTTCATTTTTGTGCAGGGTCTGTTCTGTGGATTGTGATTTCAAATCACCAAACCAACACTAAAGCTCTAACAGAATTTTCAGAGCACTGCACACACTTCTTCTCCTTGGGTTCACATTATTCTAAAAAATTATTTTGGTTTGTTCAGTGACTCTCTGATGCAAAGGTTATATATCAAACATCTTTATCCACTAATGTTTGATGCTAGAGCAGCTAACGTTAGCCACAATTAGCAAACCAACTTCACATAATTAACCATCTGACCCAGTGATCCAGCTTTTACAAACTACTGTGTCAAAGTGTTTTCTTCACTTTAGGCTACGGGACATAACATCACATCTTTTTAAATGTTATCAGATAGAAAATATTTGCCTTGATGCATACCAGACAAATATTTCTTTCTGTTCCTGGCAGCTGCTTTAGTTTGTTGGGCACAGAAGTAGAGAGGGGAATTGCTAAGATTTTATCCATACCAGTGCTATTAATGATCCTGTCAATCCAGTTCTTTAACGATTCCCTTATTGATTCCTGCAGATTTTCCATGTGGGTAAATGTTGGCATGTAGATTTTCAGTTGTCTAGTCTGAGGAAGAGCGGTTACGCTCGAAACGTCACTGTCTGAAAATAAAAAAACTTCAAGAGGGCTACTTTTGGTGTGCGGATCTCCTTACACATTTTTCATGCTTGGAATCTTTTGGATCCAGCACCCTGCATAGGATGTGCATGCCCACCCCGTCTATTTTTCAACTCTGGAGATTTCCAGTGTCAACAATGTCAAACACACGTCACAGCATAAATAACTGCTTCTGCAAGTTGCTGGTGTTTCCACTCACTTAAAAATAAGCCACAATTCTGACACTTCTGTCAGTGGAAGGAACTGATTAGCAAAAAGACTCATGATATTGATTCTTTGATGGAGCTGTCTCTACACATGTGATTCAGTCTGTGAAATATAATGATACTATAATTCACACAGTCACATTTGCCTACCTCCTTTTCATTTGTAGTGTTCTCTATTTTGTTCTCCTCGTCCTCCATCTCCATGGCCTCTGCCTCCTCCTGAGCCAGACGCTCCTTCAACCTCTCCGCCTCTTTTTCTGCAACATCAAGTAAAAGTGGGTTTGAGCTTTTGAGACTGGCTTTAAAGTTAACCAAACTACACCAACTGTGTGTACAACTTTAGGCAGCTCGTACCTTTCTCCAGCAGGGCCTGTGGTTTCTCCCAGGTGGACTCCAGTGTTCTGTTGTTGTAGTAGTACGTTTTCCCATCAGCTGTTTTGTACTCTGACCATTCAGGCAGCTGCAGCGATCCGGCCATGGAGGCAGGAGCAGCAGAGAGCGCCAGCTGTGGGTGCATCATAGACACTAAAGGTGGACCCATACCAGGGAGCATGCCTGTTATCAGACAGAGAGTGGGGAGAAAGACCGTGATCAGATGGAGATTCTCATCCTGTATGGGGCAGAAATAGAGTAAGAGTGAACTAAACTCTAGAAAAGGCATGAGTTCTTAGTCAGTTTTTGGAAAGTTAGGTCCCAGGCTGCCCCCTTGAGATCAACACGAAGTGAAAAAGCAAAAGTAGACTCGAGTTAGAAAGTCAACATGGCTAATCCTCTTTAGTCACTGTTAAAGGATTTATTATTTCAAGACAGGCGGGTGAATATAGATACATTAAAATATTATATAAAGTGAGAGAACTCCAAAAGTCTTCACAAAAAGGTTAACTGATTTACAACAAACACAGGCCACATACACAAACAAAGTGAACCAGTGACCTCACACACAACCATGCCACAAATAAAAGACAATCACATGACCACAACATAAAGCCTTGACTGAAGTCATTCTGAATCACCACCCGGCATAAGCTGCTAAAACGTAACATAGTTTACAATCACAACTCTTCAACAACTCAAAACCACTGACCCTGACATCAACAACACTGTGCTGGAGGATCATTTAATTTATTAGTCTCTTCTTATCCACTGTTAACACAAAAATAAACTGTTTTCAAACCAAGAGAAAAGCAAATAGCTTGAGCTGAGCTGACTTGTGTTTGCATGCTCTCAGGTTTTGGTCCATAAACATTACAACCTTTTGCATAGAAGCTGTGTCTGGATTTTGTGTCCGTGTGTAAGGACAAGTTTATAAGACACTCAATGGCAGACACGGGCTGTGTTCGAAATGGCGTACTACTCGTACTACTCATACTAACCCCGCCCCCATATTGAGTATGCAGTGCGTTCACAGTATGCGAATTTTGTGTATGTGAGAAATGCCCGGATGTATACTCAAACGGCTTCGATTTCTGAGTATGGAGCGGAGCTTGCTTCACGCTTCTGCCCCACAATGCATTGCGCACTTCTGACATGGGAAGACGAAATACAAAATGGAGACAGATCACCATGGATACAAGGTGTTTGTGCTAATTTTTTTCATCCACTGCCGCTCGGTTTGTGTCACGCAGCTGTTGATAATGAGAACACTTCCCAATAACTTGGAAACGTGAAGGGGGGGCTGCTGCTGCCCGGTGTTTACGGCACGTAGACGGAAACACCCACCAAGCGGACGCTTCCGTCTCCGAAAACGGCGAGAAAAATTAAAAACAGTCGCTATTTCAAACAACTGGGATCATAATCGGGATGTAAATACTTACTTTCTTGCTAGAAAATATATTATTATGCAGTCGTTTTCTGTTGCTTGTGGTCGGACTATTTTAATTTTCCCGGCGCTGTTTCCCGGCCGGCACGAAATGCATTCTGGGGTACTAAGTATGCATCTGTGTGTAAACACCTGGGCAGCCACGGCATACTCAGATCATCTTTGAGTATTCAGTATGCAGTATATACTGATTGAGTAGGTAAGTAGACAGTAGGCAGTATGCCATTCCGAACACAGCCACGTTCACTCGCAGTGCCTCTCTTTCTCCGACACCAGTTACTATAACAGAGATCGAATAAAGAGGGCATCAACTCATTTCCACCAGGATGTTCACAGTTGAGGTGAAACATCACAGAGTTAAATATCACATCTTGAAACAAAGCAAAGTTCTTGACAAGTTTACTTTTTCCTTATAAGAAGAAAAAGAACAAGGATGAGTTTTAAGTGGTTCTACAACTTGAGAGGCATAAATTCAGATCCTCAAAGATGGTAGACCTAAGTTTAAATTTAGAACATATGCTTCATTATGTAGCTCGTCTTCTACCTTGAACTGTGCCACTGTTAACATTAGCCAAAGTGTATTTACAACAACTGTCAAAATATTTAGGCCGTATCGATTCTGTAGAATCTGTATCGATACACGTATCCCAAAGGAGTGCGATACGATATTTTGTCGTATCAATATTTTGAGCACAGGCCTACTACGTAACTAGAAAGAGATACATTACCTCGTCGCTTTGCATCCTGTAAGTTGTTGAAAAAAGAAGTTGTAAAGCAATGCAGAGTTCTGAGGAAGGTCCGAGCTGCATTCACTAGTATCACAACAAACGCACGCTTTGGCTTTGGTCCCGTCTTTATGGCAGTCGCCGCGTGTGCTCATGGGTGGCAGAGTCTTTGTCGCCGGAAATGGATTCTCCTCAAAGCACCTTTAAGGAAACCTCGTCCATCTTGCCACTATACTAATTTAAAACGGTCTGGATTTTATGCTTAAGTCTAGGCCTGTCAAGAATCAATAAATCAATTAACCGCAGGACAAATAAAAATGTCCTCGATAAGTTTGCCGGCCTCGATAAATTCTGGATGAGATGATGGTTCGCTCCGTCCATCTTTCTTAATGCGTGGGTGCATTAAGCGAAATGAGCGAGGTCAGGATTAGTGATCCATCTGTCATTCATTCAATCTTTGAGGGGATTATTTGATTATTGATTATTCCCGAATTTATTGACCTTTGTGAAATAGTTAAGCTAAGAGTTAAAGGGCTAAATGGAAATGTTCTGGGGAAAGCTGTATGCCTTTTACATGTACTTTTTATGTTAACTTTCCTTATTGATATTTGCTTTCCTTTTGGTGTTAAAACCCTGAAACACTTACCCTAGCAACCAGGGGAAAAACACGCAAACACAGGCCATTCATAATTAATAAAAGCAGGACAGCGTCAAATGCACCAGACGACACTTTTGTTTCCTGAACTCTTTACAAAGGGACACTGAAACAAGACTTGAACTAGCAGCCAAATAAAACATCCTAAACTTAATGTTTTCGTGTGTGATCATAAGTGGCCTTGAAGAATAAACAACATAAGAGGATGTTGGATGTCAAACACAAGTGTAGCTGAGTTTAAATTATTGTTATCAGTAATAAGTAAAACATCTGATTGTTCTGCTTGCCTGTTGAAAAACAAAAAAACATAAATTTCCCTCCTGTACACCTGGTGAATCATGTTCACAGCATTCAGGGTCATGCCACTTTCTGGAGGTTTCCATTAAAACCAAATGACTCATGTAAACTATGTAAACATTCACTACCATGCCATCTACTGTAGGTCTGAGAGGCGAGCGGATGGGTGTTTACCGTTGGCGCTGGGGCCTGCCTTTACACAGGGTGCACCTACTATCTGCATCATTGCTACACCTGCAAGAACAACGGACAAGCAAGCATCTGGTTGAGCACAGCAGGACACTGGACATCGACTAGCATGGTGTGTGAGAGTTTGTGTGTGTGGCCTACTCAGACAAACACATTCCCTTACTCAGGTTCATCTATCTCCAGTTTTTGAAACATTTTAAGAAAATCCTGCAGGGTTAAAAAAATGCTTGGAGGCCACAGCTACATAAATGATTACCACTGACAGAAAAAGTAGAAAATTGTCCTGGCATTTCTGAAAGTGCAGATCTATTTATCTTAAAACAAAACATTCTTCAACAGATTCTAAACTATAATAAGTCTGATATCTGGCAGCTGGATAAAAATGATCAATCAACAGAAAAGGGGTGAGTTATCAGGCTAAGAAACTTAAAAAAAGGATGACATTAGTCAACATTTTACTCTTATTCAGTCAAAATGAGACAGAGAGAAAGGAAAAGTAATGACCAAGGACAAATGACAGCACAGAGAAACGCAACAGAAAAGACCTCAAGAGAAAAAATAAGACTGAGAGGAGCTTTACATTAATGTGCCTCAGTGCAACTAAATAATCTTCTCTAAATGTAAAGTTACCTCAGTTCTGTCAGATGTAATTATGCAGTCATAGGCCAGTCCCATCTGTAAGGCTAAACGGTATGTCATTTCAACATTACTGTGTAGATTAAATCATGCTGCCACTTATGTGTGTTCGAAGAATAAAAAAAAAACATTTTCTCTTCTTATAAAATGTCTGTTGTCAGAATATTGACTAATGTGTGTCCCCTGCATTTAGAAAGCTGGTTACTTCAACCAATCTCAACTTTTATTTATATACTTTCATATTTTTTAATGTAGTGCCAACAAATAAAACAAGACATGTCTTTATTAAAAGTCTGAGCAAAGAACCATTCTTAAGTTTTCCTTCTGCTTAAAAATTAAGAACTAAAATATAAAAATGTAAATATCTCAAAGTGCTCATATCTTGTATGAACTCAAGTTAATAACTTTATATTTAACAACTGCTGAAGTCAGCACTAAGGCTGGAGGGTTTTAGAAAAAAGCAAGCACTGGAATATTTTTTCTGTGCTACATTTATTTACATGTTTTTTTAAGAAAACAACATCAGACAAGACATGTTTTAATTCTTATATAATCACTACATTTCAATCAAACTGTTTTATTTAAGAAAGACATTGCTGGATAGCTAAATAGCAAATAAAACAGAGCAGATTGAGACTCAGAACTAGAAAGTTTTTCTGTGTCGCTTTTTTTTTCTTGTTGTTTCATGAGCTTACGGTGAAGAGGATTCTATGTGTTTTATCAAGCATTAAAAATAACAGTCATTGAAACATATTTCTGATCACTTATTTACATTTCAATTTGGTATATGTGTTTAGAAGCTAAAAAAAAAATAATTTAGAAAAATGTAAGGTTAAAAGAGAACAAACTTTATGCCAAAATGCTGCCATTGGTTGGCAACATTTTTTTAAAATCCTGATGGGTAACTTTTATAATTTCAACAACCACCAATAGTCACTAGGTTAAGGCCCCGTCCACATGGAGACGAATACAGGCATATCTGCACAAGCTTTTAATCATAGTTGCATTTTAGGTGTCAGAAAAGTCACATTTTATAGTAGGATAGTTTAAGGAATGATTGCCATAGGCCCATCTCTCTCTTAAACCGCATCCCGAATCCTGACACAACAGAAACAACAGTGGAACATGATGCCACGGTCACGCTGCAGAACTTTCTGAGCTTGTAAAGGCTCGAGAACATCATATTTGTTTGTTTGTTTACTATCCATGTCTTCTTCCCTGGTTTTGGTGCATGTCTGCAGCAGCGTGACAGCACCACCTACAGGCCTGGCATGTATACTACAGCATTTACATGTGGTTGGACACATTTAGTCTTTATAGGATTTGCTTTTAGTTTTGTTTCCAAGCCCTTTGTATATTTTTATATTTTATATTTTTTCATATTTTATGTCTTATATAGGTAGAGTAATGTACATGCTGCTATTTTTTATACTTAACTCTATTTTTTATTCTATTAATGCTGTCCACATTGCTGCTGCAACACTGTAAATTTCCCCGCGTGGGAGGAAAAAACTACAGATAGTGTCTATGTTAATCACAGAATATTACTCAAAAATGAAAGTACAAATCAAGTCAGTAAAAAAACACCTATTTCTGCATACATATTGCATAAGTGCCCTATGTCACTGAAAATAGAGACAACAAGTATGAGGGAAATAAAGTGCACAAGGTATTCTTGTAAATAAAATAAATACAACTTAACTAGTATTCCCAGCTTAATGTACATTGACTGGATAATCCAACAACTTTAACTTGACTTTTTTTAAAACTTTTATTTCCGACTCATAAAATATGAGTTTATTTTTACAAAAAAATCAATATTAAGATTTGAAATATTAATATACTGAAGGTTAAAATATTGCAATATATTGCTATGTCGATATTTTTTCACACCTCTATTATTCAATAGGAAAAAGTTTTTGTCTCCATGTGAACAGGGCCTAAGAGTCAACTGTCACTCAATGACAGAGTTTCTGGTGGAATTAAACAAAACAAAGGGCAAGGTCATGTGACTTTAAACTTAAACAGAGATGGTTGATGAAACAGGCCACGTTATGTTACAATAAGTTTTTTGTGGAGTTCTTGTAGAAACTTGTTGCAACATTTTCTCTACCTCAGCTATTTGTCTCCTTGTACATGAATCTGAGGAGTTAACAGAGGTCTGCTGATTAAAATAAGAGAAAATGAAATTATTATTGATCCAATGGCATTTAACCAATGCAGGCAATGCAGGTCCTTTAAAATTTTGATTACCAAAAAAAAATATTACAGTTTGGTCATGTCTCGGTTCGATTTAGACGTGTGGCTGAAGATTTCTAAAACTAGGATGATGCTGCGCTTTAGTCTGCGGCAGAGTGTGGTTAGTCGGTTATTAGCTAGCAGCTGGATGTTGGTTAGCTGGTTGTTAGTTTGTGCCGTTGTGCTTGCAGCTCTTACCTGGCAATGGGATGTGCATGCCTGGCAGGGGCACCCTGAAAGGTGGCACCATGACAGGAGGGAAGGCAGGTATGGCTGCAGTGGGCTGGGCCACACTGTGAGGCAGAGCTGCAGGAAGTAGAGGCACGGTCTGCACTGCTGTAACCGGGGATGGGACCGTGGAGACGGTTACCACGGTGACAGGAGACACAGCGACAGTGGAGGTCACTGTGGCGATGGGATTCAGGTCTGCTACAACAGTGGCTTCAGGGATAAAAAGACAAAGATCAAAATAAAATGTGCTGTTATATGTTTGCATGTCTGATCTAGGATCCTCTACATTGTGCATTTGCTTGTATTACAGTCCATGAGTGTAATCAGATACCCAGTGACCACACATCAGTTCATGTATTCACACTTCGCATTAACAACATATCCCCACTTGTAGGGCTGAATGATTTATTGTTTTCAGATCAAAATTGCAATTTCAGACAACGCAGTCACGTGAGGTCAAAGCTGCAATTTTTTGCAGCGCTCCAGACTGAACCAGGATCTGTTGTGTCAACTATTTCACACATACTATCGTACAAATTTGCAACAATTTGCATTAACAAAAGTGCGGGTAAGCAAGTTGACAACACAAAGCCTTCTGTTTTGGAGTAAAGAGATATCCCTTAAATAATAAAAACAGATTATTTATCATCAATATTAGATGGTGAATAATGTGTTATGTGCTTCTGATCATTGATGTACTAACTGTCGTCTATACTGTAAACTATAAATATTGTATTCAAGCTTGATATCAAGAAAATCGTGAATCAAATTGACACCACAATATCTGAAAGAAAAATCACAATTGGATCTTTTCTGAAATCGTTCAGCCCTACCCATTCACGACCTGCAACTCCGATCTCTCCTACAACATAGTGGCCCTTTACAAGGTTTATGTACTCTGCAGTAGAGATGAATGATATTGGGGTTTTTGCCAATATGCAATCTGCCGATGTTTGTTTAAGGAACAGATACATAGAAAGAAAAATAACGTTGACTCTTGAAAAAACAAAACTTGATCTTCAAATGTAACCATGCAGTAATGATAACGTGGAGCATTATGGTACATTTGTGTATTTCTCCAATATAAAAGCCTACAATTGAAACACATACGGCTGATCTGTATGACCAGTACATCAGCTGATAACAGCAAAAATGTCAATTTCTGTCAATATCTGTAGACACCAAAATGTACTTGTAATAATAACATTAATGATCATCTTCAGTTAATATGACACTTTTCAACTCAAGTTACTAAGTGCTCCACAAGTACAAAAATCACAAGTAAAATCATAAGCAAAGCAGTTAGCTTTCTTCTTCTTGTTGTTTAACAGTGGGTGGCATCCAGCATCAGTTTTTTACCGCCACCTACTGTGCAGGAGTGTGAGCCAGAGGTCCCTATTCCCATTAGAAAAACAAGAGCATATTTACTTTAACTAAATTCCGTTCATCAATACTGTATTTTAAATTCAAAAACTCCTGTATATTGTCCTTTTTCTGATGTTTGGCTTCCACCTCGAGGGGGAAGTGACGTATGCAGTAAAGCAGTTAAATAAGTAAAAATGTGTAGTTTTTTTAGTATGGAAGTGTTCCTACCATCCACATCGACGTTACATAGTGCCAGTGAAGGCGATACAGACGCCCTCAGACCATGTTGTAAGGTGATGTACCATCACAATGATTCTAGTGTTGATTAAGGTGCATTCACACCAGGCACTAAGAATTACCACCAGATATCAGATTACACTGCATGGATGCTAACAGCAGGTTAAAAAACAAGTGTGTACTGACCTGCGATGGTTGCAGCAGGGGAAGGGGAGGAGGTGGAGTCTGGACTGGAGGTGAGTGTGCGGGTGGGGGTGGTAGACGGGGCCTGAGTCGGGGAGGCTGCTGCCGCTGTGCTTGCCGTGGTGTTAACGCTGCTCGTGTTGGCGGACGCGGTCACTCCAGCGCTCACACCCTGGCCTGAGGCCCCACTGCCCCCGACTAGTAGAGGGTTCAGTTCAGACTGCTGGATGATCTTCACGCCATCGGGTTTGCTCCATGATGACTCTCTGGTCCTGGCGTTGTAGTAATATGCCTGTTGAAAGAGCAAGTAACAAATAAATACTCACAAAAAGAAAAACTCTACCTCCTGCAAAGGCTAGTTGATTATCTGTGCACGTTTCAGGAAGCACTTTTTTAAATTTCAAGCAACATACAACTGTGGTGAATCAGAACTCCTATCTGAGGTGTGACTTAAAAGAAATGAGACTCATGGGGATAATAAAACACACCCAGTGTTATTTATTGAAGGTTGTGTATTAAGGCACAACTGCAGTAAGTTTACAATAAGTGACGTCTTTAGTTCCCTGCTAGCTTCTTACTGGGGTGCATGTGTTTTTGTTAAGATGTCAGAAAATGATCAGCTTACAATTTGAGCAATGCGCTGACTTGAAGGTAGGGTCTGCAGGATTTCCCTTAAAAATAAAATATCAACTTTTTCAGGAAGAATCCTGCTCAGTGGTCTCCTGTGGGTCTCTACTGATGTGTGATGGTGTCTCAGTTTACCTCACCCCACTCCTCAGCCTGTATTTTGATGTTTTGGTTGTCTCGGGACATTTTTGGCTAGAGAGTAGGCAGGGATAACCCAGCCAATCACAGCGCACCCAGTGCACAAGTGACTTTGAGTGTTATAAAATGCACTAACAGAACGCTACACAGATCAGCAAAGATGGCAGACGCTACAGCGAAGAAAAGAAGAAACAATCAGGCAGAAGCAAAACGCCAAGTGGACAAAGCTTGGTCTGAAACTAGAGTGAATCTAGTGTTGACTTTCGCCTGCTTCTGAGCCTTGAAGGACTGTCTCGGGCTGAAAAAGTTCAGACGGAGATACTAAGAACGAGTGAAAACACTGTAGCTTGCATGCAAGTCCAGTAGATGGCAATGTAGGTTTGCAGAGAAGCAGCGCTGCTACAAAGAACAAAAAATTTTCACAAGCAACAATGGCGAGTGGACGCACCAAGACGCAGGAGTTTCTTGTCTGGACAACAAATCTATCTGGATAGTTTTGTCTGGAAAACAAACCGAGCACGGTAAGCAGCTCACGTTGCTCTGTAGACGGCTGAAGCTGTTGTTGTTCCTGGTATGTGCGCGCAGCCTTCATGAGAAAGAGTACTGCGCATGCGGTGACGTCAGTGTTTCACCCTGAAACGAGGAGTTTTGGGGGGAGGGGCTTTGTTTGAATGTTGTGTTTATAAACAGTAACAAAAATCCTGCCGACCCTACCTTTACATTTTTTGGTGAAACTGAACAAAACAGCAGCCCAATATTTTTGTATATTAACTGGGGTGTAAGGGAAGACTGCATGCCATGTGCACACGTGTTTGAACGGTCAAGGATGCTGTGAAAGCAGAGAGGATGTCCAAGAGCACATTGTTACATTTTAGTCTGATATTTATTTTGAAAATTCCAAGCACTTTCAAGCATCCTATCCCAAATTTGAGCGCTTTCCTGACAATGAAAATGTAACATTAAAATTCAAGGACTTCAAGCACCTATACAAACCCTGAATGCGCCATTTTAGAGGCCAAAGACTTCAAAAACAGGACTGTGTTTTAAAGACAGCTCCTGGCTGAATGAATAAGACTTTTTTTTTACTTTCACTTACCTTTCCCTCTGGTGTCTTGTTCTCCACCCAGATCTCCTCTGTAGGGTTGAGGGTTGGAGTTCCAGATGTGGGTATGGGGGGCATCCCCGGAGGAAACAGCATGCCTGGCGGAGGTGGCAGGTTCCCCATGGGTGGGGGGAGGAATGGCGGTCTCTGTAGCAAGCCAAGAACCAAGGTCAAGATCAAGTATTTCAAGTTTCAGGGTTTGAAGGAAATAGGCATAAAAACATCTTTCAGATGTTCCCCTCCCTTAAAACAACGTTACCTCAGTATGAAAGAACTGGCAGAGCTCAAACATCAGGATATTTAATCATCTTTATCCCTTTGACTTCCAGACTAAGAATCAATTTTAACAAATTATTTGTTGGTAAAATTCTGTTTCTTCCTCTTCAATCAGCAACATTTCAGGTTTGTTTCTAGTATGTTGGTCAACCTGCTGGTTGGCTTGCCTGTTGAGGGTTATCCTGGGCATGAATGGATTTTTTTTTCATTATTTTTCATTTGAAAACATCCAAGGAGAGTAAAGTTTGGTATTCAGTGGCTGACTCAGATTTCTGAGGAATCATAGATACAGTTTTTTTTACCATCAAATGTATTTCCTTTAACTAAATCATGATTGTTAGAGGCTCTGGAAAGATGTGAAAAGACTTTTCTTGCTCTGATGGTGTACTCTTACAGTTAGATGTCTGAGGAGTTAAGCAGCAACGATGCACTTCTGATTTTTTTTATAATTTTCAAACAATTATATTCATGGAAAGCAGCACCACCAATCAGATACATATTGGTGTTACAAACACTATTCAGAGAGGTGAGTAAGGCAAAACAAACAAAGATGGGCTTTAAAAACTTTAAATAATATATGGTGGCAAAAAGTCGGTTACATTGCCAGCCAAAGGGTTATCAACAAAATACATTAAAAAATCTATTTATAAAAGAGTGGCTGATAAAAAATAATGTGAAACTGCACTTAGCAATAGTCAATAAAGTTGTCTTTTTTTTCTCTTTTTTTTTTTCAAAGCTATGATCATGAATATTGCAGTGGCAACAAAACTTACTTTGAGGAAAACTCTTCCAACTAGATGGCTGCATCACTGAAAGTAATTCAGACATAAGTTTTGGAGACGTCTTTATTTTCATCATAATGCTCACTCAGTTTAAAACACTGAGATATTTAACACATATCATCATGGAGCTTACAAAATTATTGAATGTAGCTTAAATGATTGAAGTCACCCTCTGATACTGACTGCATATTATGATGCTACTGTTAAACAGCATATAGTTTAAGAGCTTTGTCTCGGTCAGACTCTCTCTAAATTCAGTGCCCTAAAAGCATCCTGGCAGATTAAATGTTAAAATATGCATCACACACGATGAAACAGTCACCTGTAGATGGGGAGGTCCAATCGGAGGTGGCATGCCTCCTGGCGGTGGAATTGGCGGCATGTTTGGGTCAAAGGGTGGCCGTGCAAAAGGGGGCCGAGGCGGGGGTCCCCTCATCATCCCGAAGGGAGGCGGCGGGGGCCTCAGGAGTGGCGGTGGGCCTCGTAACACTGCAGTTGGAGCAGGGGCAGGTGTGGATGTAGGAACAGGTGCGGCTGCAGGCGTTGGCGAGGGGCCACGGAACCGCACCGCCTGCTGCGCCATCCTATTAAAAACAGAGTATGTTATCCACTAAGATCACCAAGACTGTCGACTAGACAATTACTACATACTTAGAGTTGACGTTTTAAATACAGGTTTGACTACCCAACATGGACTAGGACACATCACAGTGACAGGAGGATGTTTGCTGTTCAGGCTGGAGAACTGTTTAACACAGAGACACTCAGAATACTTTTACTCAAGCAAACAGCAGAGACAAGGCATGAACCAGGTGATGATGAGGCTCAATACTAACAAGGGAAACAAGCATCAGGATCAAAATGTTAAGCCAAACAGAGTTTTAGCATAGAGTTATGAAGACTGTCAATGTAGATTAACATGGCTAGAGGAACTCCACCTATTAATAAACCTAAACAGTAAATAAATGCACTGAGAGTGTGCCTCATTTCCAACTGTGAAATGGCCATATGTTTCTGATCAGAGATTTATTTAAAAGTTTTCTATGAAGAATACCCTTCATAGTCATCTCTGGGCCAATCAGCAGAGATCTGCCTTTTATTAGAACCTTGCAAGCATTAATCAGGAGATTAGAAATTAGCTTCACCTTGTGTAAAAAAGAAGGAATGCTATTATACACTGTATTCTGTAGGGATGCACATTGTTATTGGCATGATATTGGTATGAAGAGATACCAAAATTTCTGCCAATGTTTACAGCTAAAATTTTAGCCATAGATATATAACATATAATGGCTCTAATACCCACAGAGTGTAAGAATGGGGCTTACTGCCCCACCCTGTTACAGATGATATTTACATTTATAAAAACCACAGTGTCTTTTATAAGATAATGAAATGTTGTTATACCAGAGTTGAGAAACTTACCGTTTCCCAGAAAAGATAGATAGAGCCATGTTATATTTTCAGAGTTACTTAACCAAAAGATAACAAAATAGGTGCACAGTTCCATTCAGGAACTTTGCCAATATCTTCAGAGACATGCAATTTTAATGCTACTCAATATCATCCGACCACCTGACAAGGAAGCTGAAATTAGATGGAACAAACCATCACCTGACACACTGGATGGGCAAGTATTTTACTTCCATCTAGGAAACGTCTCATAAATGGTGTCTGAAAAGAGAAAAGCTTCAAATAAATTATATAATACTGTCTTTTAAACTCACTTTGACCAATTAAAGGCTTACAGTCACTTCCAGCTTTCAGGGCTATAAAACCACAACATCAGCTCCATCCTCCTCCTCTTTCTCGCAGTGAGGAATAAATGTCTCATCTGGAGCTTTGCAAAAAGGATCTGCATGATGACGGACATATAATCTAGCAAATGCAGTTGTTCTGCAAGGTTGAGCTAATTGAGATCAAAACACTTAGATGGACACGTAGATGGATGTTCTTTAAAGAAAATGTCCTCCATTGAAGCCAATATCTTTAGGTTGGATGATTATGAAGCTCTAGACTTGGGTTTTAGATTATTGTTTTTACTGTGGCTAATCCTATATGACCAGCCTGAGAGAAAAGGTAGACAACATTATGAGTTGTAAAATAGGGGTGTCCTGATACAACTTTTTCACCTCTCACAATACCAATATTGTAGCCTTTAGTATTGGCCGATACAGATATCGAGTCGATATGATATCAGCAGGAATCAAACATACGTTCATAACATATTGGAAATATGGACTATAAGAAAAGGCTTGATCAGGGGAGATTACCAAAAAGAGAAGAGTAGTCAGCAAGAGTAGGTATGAGAAAAACTGACCCACTTGCTTTTAACCAATGGGTTTAATAAATTTTAAACTTAAACATCAGAATAAAGTACAATTCAATCAAATAAAACAATAGAAGACCCTGAAAAGTAACCTCAATAAATTAAAAAAAACATTTTTAAACTGCAAAATCACCACTGTGTTTAACTTAAACATAAGCATATTCTACAACTAAAATATTCAAAGTAAAATGGGCTACTTGTATAGGAGTTTTCATATGTAAGATTTTAGATGCAGGCCGATACTTGGGTTTTTGCTGATATCGGACCAATATCTGATTTCAATACTGGATCAGGACAGCCTTATTGTAAAAGAAAACAACTGTGCAGTGATCTATGCTGAACTGAAACTGTATTACTGGTGTCTCACACATTATTGAGGATTGGGCACTTTTAATGAATGACATGTACAGAATATACAAGTATATCAGTCTTCAAAGAATAAAATAAACCTTTATTCGTCCCACACGGGGACGTTACCACAGAAAAGGGGACAGTGTTCAATAAAATGAAATAGACTTAAGTATAAAAATAGCAGTATGTACATTATTCTACAAATACAAACGGGCTTGGATACAAAACTAAAAGCAGATCTTATAAGGATTAATTACACATTCACAGAGTAACAAAGTAATTGCACATGAAAGTAAGGGATTGCATGTGCATTGTAATTGCACATATTTAGGGAAATTGCGCAGACATGTCAACATTTTGAGTTAATAAATTCACTGGACTGACAAACTAGTGAATAATATTAGTGCCCACTACATAGTGAGCTGTTAAGAGCAGGTTTTCTCTCTGATTCACTGACACTGGAGGATCTGCAGAGACACACTCATGCATCTGAGGCGACAGGAAGATGTTTTCATTACTCATCTTCAGCACGGAAAATTATAAATACAGCTCAAGTGTCTACAGTTCTACTTGTTTCTATTGTTACATGGTTTTCTCTAGTGAACAAACCCAACAAATATCCGCCCTGAGTTTGACCTGAACATCATTAACAGCGGTGTATGAAAGTGAGTCCCTGCCTACTAATGAGAGTAGCATAGCTAAGCTTAGCCCAGCGGCTATCAAACGTTATAATACCACAGTGCAGAGTTATACTGAGCATTACTGTGTGTCTGAATAAAGTAATAATCTGTAAAGGCTTACAGAGAAGTGACAGAGAAACCCTGAAGACAAGTTTGATCTGGCTGCCTGTGTTTACCGCGTGCCACGAGTGAGACACTGATACGAGCCGCTTGGCAACACTGAACAGTTATCTACAAGCTAACATGCTAATGTGGCTACATGCACGAGTGAAAGCTTCCTCTGCTCCCACACATCAGCCAGAGAAAAACAACGGCCTCCTTTGGCCGAAATACCACCTTTGCGCATGATTAAGCTGTGTTGATACCAATTTCATTGCGTATTTGCAAACAACTGACCTGTTGTCGGTGTACCCGAGAGTCTCGATTTCTGCCTGGTCCGCCATTACAGGAAAATGTAGCCGCTCTCTTCCTGGAAGCGCCCCTAAGTTATTTCCACTCATCCTATTGGCTGAACGCTGATGTCAATCACATCGACGCTGCACTTATCTGAGCTCTGATTGGAGGAGAAAAAAACGGAGGCTTGGCCAAGCATTCATTGGTTCGCTTGGATTTCGATTATTATTCGTCTTTGTTCATTCACTGTGCAGGGAGTAGCTGAGTGTAGATCAGTGGTACTGCCGTTACTTTACATTTATGCTTACTTTAGTCTTCCTATTTTAATGCAATATAAGGTGTTTTCCCGTTTATATCTATACATACAGTCATGGAAAAAATTATTAGACCACCCTTGTTTTCTTCAATTTCTTGTTAATTTTAATGCCTGGCTCAACTAAAGGGACATTTGTTTGGACAATTATAATGATAACAACAAAAACAGCTCATGAGAGTTTAATTTAAGAACTAAGAACTATTCATTTTCCATGGTTTTCTTGATAATAACCAAAATTACTTAAATTCTTACATCAATAGCTATGGCATTGTACCGCCAAAAACACTACTTTTAAGCATTCCATGTTTTCTTTTCTGTTTGCTTTAAACACATGATACACACAAGAGTTAATACTTGATTGCATAACCATTGTTTTTGATGACTGCATGCCTTGGCATGCTCTCCACCAGCTTCTGACATTGTTCTGCTGTCACAGCAGCCCATTCCTGTTGGACAAATTCAAACAAATTTTCTTTGTTTTTGGGCTTGTGGTTCTCCATTTTGAGTTTGATGATTTTCCACAGGTTTTCAATTGGATTAATATCTGGTGATTGAGCAGGCCAAGGCATGGTGCGAATGTTGTGGTTCTCCATCCAGGTTTTTAACTGACCTTGCCGTGTGGCAAGGGGCATTGTCTTGTTGGAAAATCCAGTCATTCGAGGCAGGAAAGAGTTTTCCAGCTGATGGAAGAAGACTGTTTTCAAGGGTAGTCCTGTACATGACCTGGTTCATTCGGCCTTCACACAATTGCATTTGCCCTGTTCCACTCAGACTGAAACAACCCCAGATCATGATTGATCCACCCCCATGTTTTACTGTAGGGGCAAGACAGTCTGGGTTGTAAGCTTCTCCAGGCTTCCTCCTAACCAGTAAGTTGGCTGGAGTGGGCATCAATTCAAAATTGGATTCATCACTGCAGAGAACCTTAGCCCAATCATCAACAGTCCAATCCTTGTGGTCTCGAGCAAAGAGTAACCGGGCCTTCCTCTGCCTTTCATTGATGAAGGGCTTCTTGCGTGCTCTGTGTGACTTCAAACCAGCTTCAACAAGTCGGTTTCGAACTGTCCTTGCTGAACAAGTCACATTTCTCGACAGTGCCCACTCATTTTTAAGGTCCCTGGAGGTCTGACGACGATTCCTGACACAGGAACGGATGAGTGCACGGTCATCTCGTGGGGTAGAAAGACGTTTCCTGCCACGGCCAGGTAGCAATTTGGTAGTGCCATGTTCAGCTTGTTTTTTTTGTTGTAATGAACGGCTGTCTTGGAGATCTTCAGTTTTTCGCTACCTGTCTCTCACTCATGCCAATTTCCAGCAGTGCCAAGATGGCTTTTGTGGCTTCACATAATTCTTTTGTTTTAGGCATTATGTGAGAGCTGACAACTTCTGAGTTGTGCTACGGCTTGAATGTAAGCAGGAAACCACTCTAGGCCTTTGCATGTGCAGTGCTGCTTGTGACATGAAATGGCCTCTTATATACCCTGGGAATCAATTAAGCTTAAGAATGTCAAATAGGACATAAAGTATTATGTGACCAGCTGCATTTTTTGTTGTGTTCATTGTATTATACGTTTAGTGGTACCAGATATTAGAATGAACAAGAAATTGAAGAAAACAAGGGTGGTCTAATAATTTTTTCCATGACTGTAATGTTGCTTAAAACTTTGTTTACTTATTTTTGTCGTGTTCATCTTGCTCTTTGTCATTGTTTTTCTTATATTTGTGTTGTTTTGTTTAAGGTGGACTATGATTATGGAATAAAGTTTGAGTAACTGATTGATTGGCATCAACCCTGAGTGCAGCTGTTATGATTTCACCTCATAAGATCTGTCATTTTCTGGTTGTACTCACCATCTGTTATTTCTCTGTTCAGCACCTTTGCAGGCTACACTACGAAAGAGTATTAGGGCCATTTTAGATGGCAAAATAATTTTCAGCAGGTCGAGATTAAAGTCAAAGTCAAAATGACGACAATAAAGTTGACATTTAAAGATTAGAGTTGAATTGACAGCATAACAGTTGAAAGTCCAAATGATGAGAATAAAGGTAAAACTTTGAGGAAAAAATGTCAAAATTCAAGAATAAAGTCGACATAAAATGCTTCAACTGATGTATAGTTCAACTTTTTTCTCAACTTCAATCTTGACCTCCCCAAAATTATTTTCTCCATATCACATGGCCCTTATACTCACACGTACAATATATATGCATATATATAAAGTGTTTGTAACTATCAATCCATATGGAATTGTTATACCACTTTATTTTAGTGATGTATTTTAAATGCACTTACATTAACCGCTAGAGTCAAGAACAGTTGCGGTAGTAAATGAATAAATATAATTGGTAACCTCAACATGGAACAGACTATAAAAGTGTTTTATAACTGAATTTGATGGATTTTTGACAACAAGCATATCTTGGATTTAGTTTTCAATCTGGTGGTCATGCTAAAATTGGAGGGCTTTTCTTGAAGAAAACCTTCTCTGTAGAGTTTCAACTGGCCATTAATCACCCTAAAAGCCAAATATTTTCACAGCCAAAGAAGCTAACAAGCTCCAGCAAAATCATAACCTCACTGGCAGAGGTGAAAAGTTGCAGCTTTGCTCAAAATATGAATGATAAATTACTTTGTTAATAAATGTTTCATTATTTAAACAGTTTTTGCCCAGCAGTTATTGTCAAAGTGAACTGTTAAAGTAATTGTTAAAAATGTGGAAAACTGCCCTATCTCACAATCACTTTTCTTTCTTGCCATGATGACAAACTTCCTGAAAATGTCTCCTAAATCCACTGAAAACTTATTGACTTATTAGCGAAAACGTGGAAAACTGCCCTATTTGAAATTGTTGCAAGTTCTTAGCAAAATTTCTGGATAAGCATTTATATTAGGATCACCACCAGAATCAAATTACCTCTTTCTAGTGCCACCATTTACATTCCTTAAAAAATACCAATAGTCTATCAGTTGTGGTGTTGACATTATTTGTATTTCTGGTCATTGTTATTTGCAAAAATGATCAAAATGCTAAAAAATGTAAAAGCACATTGTCTTCAATAAAAAAAATGGGCTTTTCTCAAAACATACCTGAAACTCTAACTCTCTGTGTGTTTACAGAGCAAAGTAAACTGAAACTTCAGGTGGAAGTTTTCTCATTTTTGTCTTAGACACAAGCATTCTGTGAATTTCAGATGGCCTATTCTATTCAGCAGTGACTGCCTGTCTTAGGCACGTTACTGCTTACAACAGCTTACAACAGAAATTAAACTCCTTGTTCTTTATCTTGTGGTTTACTGGGTATTTTTCAAGATGTTAACCCTGTCTTGATAGCAAAAAACTCACTTTAGAGACAATAAAAAACACTTAAACCATGATTTTCATAAAATAAACACTAGGCCAGGGGTGTCAAGCTCAATTGCACATGGGACCAAAACTCAAAACACACTTTAGGTCAAGGGCCGAAAAGGAAAAATATTTATTGAGCACATTAAAACTAAACTTTTTTTTAATAAATATGAATAAATGGACACAAATACTATCATTACAGAATAAAGATACTGAAACTATAAATAACATAAAAAGCTTTTGCTCTCCATAAAAATACCTCCTGTCAAAATAAAAAGTTGGAAATATGAACACGCAACAAAAAAACTGGAAATATTATATAAAAATTGTGCTTTTGTTCCCAGCTGTCTATTGTTCAGCAAGGCAGCTGTTGCACTGCAAAATGGGATCTGTAGTTTGTGTGTTATCAGCATTTCATACCGCCAGGCCATTAATAACAAAAACTATATAAAACAATCTTGCGGGCCAGATATAATTGTCCATCGGGCCGGATGTGGCCCCCGGGCCTTGAGTTTGACACATATGCACTAGGCTATGCCAATACATACATTAAAATATAAAATATATTGTACATTATATTATATATTGCAGTTAAATTAAACATCTCAGATCCCTCAGATTGGTCCGGGAAGCAGATATTGATGGTTGAGTTAAGTGACTAATATCTTTGGTATGTTTCATGCACATACTTTGCAAGTCCAGTGAAGAAGGCTGCTTCAATTCCATTTGTCGACAGTCACATCTGTACATTCAGTATTTTACATCAAGTTACTAACATGAATGTTAGAAAAAGAAAAAAAAAACAGGACAGAAATGAACATAAAAACTCTGTAGGCAGAAAACGTGGTTTGGAAAAAATATTCATATGCAGCTTATTCTTAAAACCAGCCAGGTTCTATCTCCTGGTTTACATGTTTTTATTGAAACTTTTTCAAATGTACACTTTTATAAACAGATACCCCAATCCCCATGGAGCTGTGATGGCATCAGTGGATTACAGTGACCTACGGAGGGGTGAGAACAACCAGACCGGCCTTAACCCTGTAGGCAGGATCAGCAGGAGCACTGATGATAGTCATTAAATTATTTCTGGCCTTACCTTGACATCATAGAGCCTGAAACGAACAAATGATCTCACCAGCCAGCAGCCTTTAACAAGCCTGTATCATGTGATGTCCTGATACTATAACCCAGTGGTTTTTAAACTATTTTCTCTTCAGGCACACCTCGGATGTAAAGGCACATTTTTTTTATATCCACATGAAATATTAAAGGACATAAAGTTGAAAGCAACTAAGAAATACTTTGGTTAGTATCTGTGATAATGTATGTTTAAGAGAAAGTAATAATATAAGAATGATATGCTACAAGTAACTAATTGCTGTCCAACATTTGCCATTTATGTTTCTCTGTAAACAAAACATGTGGCATTAATTCTGAAATGATGATGATGTAGCTGGCCTATGAGGGTAACACCTAGGGCTGAACGATATGGATAAAATTTCATATCTTGATATCGATACGATAGGGGTGTGATGAAGCCAAGCGGTGCATTCAAGGGCAATTGTAAAAAAGAAATTTGTTATGTCTTACAGAGCTGTACATGCAGAGTGAGTGCGGGGGAAGTCTATATTGTTTATATTGTTGCTTTTTTGGATGTTAATATCTTGAATGTTCATATCTAGATAAAGATATAAAGATACCATAACAATGTATTGTTCAGCACTAGTAACACCCAAACATTGTCTTAATTTTTCATTTATTTTACTTTGGGTCCATTTCTTTATTTCTTGAGAAAATAACTGTTTTTCACGTGTTAATGATTTTTCATGGAGGTTAATGGTTGTGGGTCTTAAGGCTACAGCAGTTAAGAACCACTAATTCAAACCCTTAAATTCACAGCAAAAATACAGACATCATCTCAGTATGCTTCATGAGCTTGTACATCATGCCTGAGAGGCACAGTTACATCACAAATAAAAAGAAAGAGAGCCAGGAATGTTATAAGTTAATTTAATGTTGAATGAAGTACAGAAAATATAGCGTAAAATCAAATAAAACAAGCTGTTCCAAAATAAGAAACAAAAACATGATTCCCGTCTACTGAATAATGTCATTAGTAGCTCTGCCGTATGAACATAACCTTACTGGTATAACCTAATAAAATATTAAATTATTACTATGGAATCATCCTTCTGAGAGTAACAAAATAAAGATTTGGTCATTTGGAGTTCAGGGCCTCAGAAAATGACACAAGGCTCTGCTTAGCTGTGTTTGCACATCAAACAGAGAAAACTACAGCCACACATTAACTCACACACACTCAGTCGCTCTTCTTCACTCCAGACCTCCTCAAACCTTCACCGTGGTCTCAGGGGGCCATAAAAGTCCTTCATATCAAACTCAGTAAATCATACTATGTATGTAATTCATGTTGTATGTTTATATTTTAAATATGTTTGTGAGGCAAGAGAGAGAACAGTGTTTGCCTGCATCCTGTTTAAAATACTCAAACCTACCAGAGTCTGTTTGTAAAACATAAATTATAGATGTGAACCAAAAAGGAATGCTAACGAGGGATTTTTATCAGAATATTCTTACCAGATAATCACCAAAATATTTGATTATTGATACTGGCAGACATGAATCTTTGCAAATATTTACAACCAATATTTTGGTCCCATATATTGGTCATATATCCGATGAATTGGCTGTAAAAATGTGCCATAATGGTTTATTACTGAATGTCCTCTTAAGTTATTTTTAAAAATCAAAATCTATCAACTAATAAAATGTAGGGGTGTCCTGATCCGATATATATCGGCCCGATATCAGCAAAAAAATAAATATCTGATTATATCAGTCTGCATCTAAAATCTCTGATAGAAGCACCCTTATACAAGCAGTCCATTCCAATTTATTTTTTTATTTATTTAGTTCAGATGTAGATTATGCTTATGCTTAAGTTAAACACAGAGGTTATTTTACAATTTAAAAATATGCTTTTGCTTTTATTGGATTTATTGAGGTTACTTTTCATGGTCTTCTTATTTATTTTTGAATTATTTTATTTAATTGTAGTACTTGATCAAGCCTTTTCTTACAGTCCATACTACAAAATACGTTATTAGTATCGGCCAATACTCAAGGGTGCAATATGGGTATTGTATTGTATTGTAGGAGAAACAGTTGTATCAGGACACCCCTAGTAAAATTGTCTTGCTTCATATCTGTTTATAACACAAGTAGACTGTCACTATGAAAGGAGCAGGTCAGATTTAGGGCGCTTTCCCATTAGGTCCACTTGTTTCGAACTGTGCTGCGGCGCAGTTCGCCATGGGTTCGCCCCCCTCCCCCTCCCCCGCTGGCTTGCATTCACACTGGCAACATTGAACCGTGCCCGGGGCCACTTGTATATTTACTCAGTTTGAAACAGCAGGGGGCGATATGCACGTAACTGGTTACCAAACCTGCTACAGAGGAGAACGAAGAAGAGGCTACCATGGTAACCATTACCTACACCAGACAACCAATGTTTATGTTTCTCTCTCTTCTACATTTTCCTTCAAATGTGTTTTTTTATCGTGTTTGAGACGGCATCAGCGACCTTCTGGACCCTGTAAGTCCTCGTTATTCTCAACCAGAATAAACAAATCGACAAATTGAGTAAGCAAAAGATTCAACCACAGGATTTACAGGAAGTAATGCATCAAAAGTAGATCGGTTCGGACCACTTTGTTTCACACCAGTGAAACCGCAACAAATGTAGGGAGATGGAGCGGATCGAGACCACCCCTTCATGGAGGTCTCGGACCGGCTGATTTGGTGCGCACCAAAGTGCGGTGGTTGCATTCACATTGATACTAACGTACCAAAACCTGGGCCAAAACTTCTTTGGTGCGCACTAAATGTGGTTGGTGTGAAAATGCCCTTAGTTGAGACTTTGTGCTCTTGACAGAAAATATCAGCATCAATATCGCTATCAGTGAAAAATGAGTTCGGAAATATCACCATATTGTATAACAGAAATATTCCAATATCATGCATCCCTCATGCTAACAAATACTACGCGATCAAGAGTTCTTCATCAGCTTGTCTGTAAATACACAAAAACCAGGTGGGGGTTTAAAAATATATGTAACAAGTGCTCTGAGTAAAATACTGACCAGCGTTTCATTGATTATCTGTGAAAATGGAAAGAAGTCGTGAGTACAAGTCTCACTTTAGCAGGAAAAAGCCCAACAGTATGTGACGGACCTTTGTACCAAGAGGCTCTAGACTTTTCCTAACATTGTAAAATTGAGGCAGTAGGATTTTTAGATGCATGATACAAAAGAGTGATGAGAGAAAGAGAAAAATTGGAAAGTTTAATTTGTACACATATATGGCTCAAGAGGTCCTTTTTCAGTAAACGTCCACCCTGCCCTCTGCTGGAGATACTGCTGCTGTCTTACTGTTGGCACAAGAAGTACGAGTTAGGAACGGAAAGTGAAAGAGTTGCCCCCAGAATCATGTCATGGCTTCTATGTTACTTTTGCTGATATCATATAAAACACCACACCTGTTGACTTAAAGGTGTAGTCAGCGATGTGGGAGAAAACGAGTGGAGAAGTTGTTGATAAACCAATTTAGACCCTCCTCTTCCTTCATACCACACCCCTGGCTCCACCCCCGAAAGCTGATGGACGTGCATCGTCATGGAAACAGCCGTAGAAACTGCATAGCTGACCAACGTAGGTAGAGTAACCCCGACTCGTCAGACAACTCTACTACCGTTATTGATAACATCACAACAACAGTACATTCTGGCAGATTAGACAATAAGATGAATGTCCGACGGCTGTTACTGTTATGTGAAGCACCACAAAGCTAATGTTGCTAACCTATCCAGCAGACAGACGGCTGGATGGATGGAGAGGAGAAAAACGGTGATTTTGACAAATAGTGCATTAGATTAGAAGATTAGAAGATCGCTGACTACACCTTTAAGTGCAACAATGCCGTTTTTCATATGAGTCAACTTCACTGATCTAATTCTCTGCTTATGTTTATCTCAGGGTCTTTTTGTAATGGAGGGGGGTTTGTTTAAGTCTATATAAAAATAGCTAAGGTTGTTTTCCCATTGGATAGTTCTGACTCAAGGCTGTGGGTGAACACCCTCTCTGCTTTTAGGGCGTCTTCTCTCTGACATCATTTCACACAAATAACTGATGGTGAGGGGCATCGATGGACGCACTCGTCCTGCTCTACCTCCGTGTCAATAGGCTAGAAAGCTCCGTCAACTAAAGACGGGAGGCAGAGACAGACACATGCAAGGTTATCTTTCAAGTAATGCAGTCCATCTGTAGTCCTCTCAAAGTGTTGAATACAAACACACACGCACGCACGCACGCACGCAAACACACAAACACACACACACACACACACACACACATATAGTTGCTCTTCTTCATTTCCCAAAACTGCCGAAGTTAGCAAAGGCATCTTGTTTGGGTGGGACCATAGCTGGGGTCATCGAGTGGTTAAGGCTCATCCCCACTCCGGGCACTCCCATGCCCGCCATACCGCCCATCATCACCGGAGCAGCCATGCCCATATTCATGCTCATGTTCATTCCCATCATGCCTTGGTTTACAGGAATACTCGCCATCCCCATGGTCCCCGTGTTCATTGAGGGGGGCATACTTGCTGCTAAGGAAGCAGGCATGCCAGTTGACATGGATGCAGGCATTCCCATCGTCATGGCGCTGCCTGCCATCATAGGATTGGCTGGAGGTCTGATGGGTGTGACGTGAGGTGGAGAGCTGAGGTTCAGGCCTCCGAAGTTCTGAGCCAACAGGTTGACAGGAGGAACACCTGCATGGGAACAAATGACAAGGTGATGTTAATGCTATGGCTGAACGATATGGACAAAATTTTATATCTGGACATTCATGCCAGGTTTACGTCGTACTGCCCTGGAAGGAAAGTTCTGCCTTGCAGATTTTGCATTGGACATTCCTCTCTTTTGTTTTAGTAAAATACTCCCTAACTTTCAAGCTCCATTTCCAGTCAGCTATGATACTGTTTACTTACTCTTCTGGTGACATCACGGCTGACCCAGATTACCATGACTGCGCATGTGCGACAAACGGTGCATTCAAGGACAGTCGTAAAAATGAGTTTTATTGTGACTTCCAGAGCTGTGCATGCAGGCCATGCGCGGGATAAATCTTTATCGTTTATATTGTTGCTTTTTTGAATATCAATATTCTAAATATTCATATCTCGATATAGATCCGATAACGATATATCTTTCACCCCTGGTTAGAACAGTTTTTTAGCAGGAGGGTACGAGCCTTAAATATCCTCCTGACCTGAGAACGTTTCTAAACGTGAGTATCTCCCCCCCGCTAAATACTACTGAGTGATCTTCTGAATTTACCTTGCTGCTGGATGATGTTGTTGAGTGTGGGAGGCGTCTTGGTGGGATTCAGGCCGGCTGATAGGAAGTCTAGGCTGATGTTGACAGAGGGGTCGGACCATGTCGACCCCAACGATCCCTGACCTCCAACCCCGACCTTCTGCTGTTGCCCTAAAGACTGCTGGGATGTTAGGCCTCCCAAGCTCTGAAATAAATAAAACGGTTTGGATTGAATAAATATGAATAAACAATGCAAGTATGGGTTTGCAGCCATGAAGGGAATCTACGCCGCAATCTTTCGGAATACAATTTTACTTTTTATTTTCTAAGAAAACAAAACCTGCAATAATACACACAAAATGTGCACAATTCCATTTTTACAAGGCCACAATCTGCTGTGTGTCAAACCGACCTGCTGGGAGCGGGAAAGCGGCATGGCGGGCATCGTAACAGTTGGTCCAGGCGTCGTCCCCCCCAGAGAGAAAGTCAGGCTCTGAGAGGCGCTCAGCGTCGTGTGCTGATTGTTCAGCTGGTGATTGACACCACCCATCAGGTCAAAGAGCTCGGCAGAGGGTGGGACGGGTGCAGGGTTCGAGGAGGGGGCTGTAGGTGACTGGACGCTGCCAAACAGGTCATTGACCTGTTGTGAGGGACCAGAGCTGGATGAGGTCGTCTGATTGGTTGAGAAAGCACTCCAGTCTCCAAACTCGCCATTTCCATTGGAAGATGCAGCAGCTGGACACAAAAGAGCAGAATTATGTTTAGCTGTGACTGTAACATTATCCAGGAGCCTGGAATATTGACTTTACTTTTCCAATAAGTCAATACTGTGTTGACAAATAGACACCAAAATTACATCCAGCATAGCATTAAATCAATACACCTCACTGAACACTGAATGACTGGCCAAAAAACCTGTTTGAACCCGTTAACAGTCGGCTCCTGTCTTTGGCATTATCAGTTATTAATGCACAATCTCTCTGTGACACCATAAAAATTTAAGTACAAACAAAAAGCTTGAACCTGAAATAAGAACACATCATTTGTGTATTACTGTAAGAGCTGAGAGATGGTGGAACGAGTTTACCTGTGGAGGTTGGGAGGCTGGCCGAGGCTGCAGGAGAGGAGAAGTCGGCAAAGCCACCAATGAGGTCTGAGGTGCCACCTGTAAAAAAAAACAATTAAAGCAAAAAAAAACATTTAATGCTCAAAGCAAAAGAGCAAAAGCGGCACAACATGTTGCTCAACAAAATATAAAACAGCTTAATCTGATTTTTAAACAACTTAACCTGCTTTATAAACAAAGCATTTAACAACTTAATCTGATTTTTAAAAGAAGCAATATGAACAAATTAATCTGATTTTTAAGCAAAGCATTTTGAACTTAATCTGCTTTTTAAAAGAAGCAATATAAACAAATTAATCTGATTTTTAAGCAAAGCATTTTAAACTTAACATTTTAAACAGCTTAATTTGCTTGAGATCCAAGAAGCTTTTGGTACCTGCTGCAGAGCTCTGATTGGACGAAGGGTCGATGACGAGCAGGTCAGCCAAACCACTACTTGAAGGCTGTCTGACTGAAGACTAAAGACAGAGGTAGAAAGACAGGGATTAAATATGAACTCTCAGAAATAACATCTCACTCTGTTCTTCGTCAGCAGTGTTTATGTCAGAACCTTCTCCTCTGGGCTCTTGTCTCCCGTGTAGTGGGCCGCCGCGCCCAGGTCCAGCGTCTTGCTGCTGGCCGCTCCGCTGCGTTTCCGTGTGGTCGTGGTTGTGGTTTCTGTTGCTTGCGTGATCTGGATGCTCTTTGTTGTGACGGTTTCTTCTTCATCTTTAAACTCGAGGGTTTCCTGCCGTCCGTTTCTTGATGTTCGGTCCTCCTCGTTGTCACTATGGCAACAAGACGAGGGATGTATGGGGAGAGGAAGACGGCTTTACACTGCTGCTTCTGCCCTTTTTGCTGCTTTGCAGTAATAATGTATGTTTGTGTGGATTTGACTGTGTAATGATTTTAAGCAAAGTAAACAGATAATTCCTACAAGCAAAACAATGGTTATATATACAGTTTTTAAGAACAAGCATATGTAATCACCATATAAATAGACATGTTCTAAGAAATCCTCTTCACCATTTTGTGGAAATGTGCATACCGTAAAATACCAAATAATAGCCGGTGCATTTATTTGTTTCAACTACTAAGCAGACCAGGCGTTTATTTGGGATCAGGTGGCTAATGGGGACAGGTGTACAATCCCTTTATCACAAAAATATTGCCAAAGGGTGGAATTCTTCTGTTTTTCATGTCTTTTGCACTTGGGCAGTTTTTATTTTGGTTCAAAGATTCTTAATTTAAAAAAGAGGATCTAGAAAATGGTGTCAACATTTGCATGAGTAACATCTCTCTTGTTTGTGATGCATGTTAGTATGCAGTTACCTGATCCTGTCTGGAGAGTCGTCTCGCTCTTTCTTCCTGAACTTGTTGAGTGTGTCGTCGATGGTGCTGCCTATTTTGTCACTGATCTCTCCGAGCTTTTCGCTGAAGGGGAACGCTCCTTTGCTTTTGTCCCAGTCCTCATCCCATTTGTTTTTATCCAGTTCAGAAGCTGGAAGGAGGGAGACAAAGGACAGCAAGTGTGATGGATATAGTCCCTCATACAATTTGTCTTCCCTGCATTATCTACTGGTAAGAGTCATGTTGACTTTAGTAGCAGCTGGTGATGGATTGGTAAGCAGAGGACTTATTTTATAAGGGTTTGTTTTATTGGAGTTTATTTTCTGGGTGCCAGCAAGGCTTATCCTGGAGAAAGTTGTTTTGTTTTAGTTAGTAACTAAACACTTTTTTCTCGTACACAGGGACGAAAAATATAAACTTTACAACCCAAAATATTGATAACAACGACAACAATAAAAAACAATTCAACAAGTCTTCTTTGAAGATAAAGTCTTTGTATTCAAGATTCAGTTGTTCACCTAAATCAGGGATCATCAACCACATTTGTACAAGGGCCTGTTTTTTTGGCATATGCTATGGGGACCAGAAAACAGTGATAATAATTACAAAACAATTAAAATATTTTCATGGGGCTTAAGACAGGGGTTTTGGAATTTACCACCTGGTTGTTGGACATAGTACTGCAACGTAAAAGGTCTAAAATGTATCATAATATCTGTCTATTGTACTGGACACCATGCATGAAAGGGTTACGTAAAACAGTAATTAATAAAAATGACTAAAAACGTACAAGATAAAAAAAAATTAAACTGTTTATTTAGTAATAGGAGCGAGACAGTGGAGGTTTGTGAAAGGGTTAAGAGAGTAGGGGAAGACACTCTGCAAATGCTTTTGTGAAAAATTTTTATTAACAACATTGAGTGTTGTATCCTGATGACAGAAAACATTCCAAAAGCTAGGAATGACTCAAAATACACTCCTGATTAAAATCGGCACTTTGAAAATTTGTAAAATGCCGATATACCAATAAGCAAACATTTTTAAGTTTAATTGTTGTTTTCAATAAACTGCCTGCTCAAAAATGTTTGTCTCTCCCTCCCATTTTCTTCTTTTTACATTTTGAAGCCATACTTCGAACCTTCTTAATGCAAATTCTTGCCATTTTCCAACCAAAGATTTGATCAGGAGAGTATTTTCAATCCATGTTTGACAAAAGATTTATAGGAAGGCGTGCAGCAGTGAATAATGACTTACCGTTCTTGATGCTTCCTCCTCCACCCATACTGTCGGACGACACTCCGATGTATTTGTCCTTGTTCTTCTTGGCTTTCTTCCTCTCCTCTCTCAGTCTGTCATCGTCCTGCACAAACTCCACCATTTCCTTCACCTTCTGACGCACATTGATTCCCTGATCCTTACCATTCTCGTCTTGAAAAAAAAAATTCATCTTTAGTCTTTCGATCAACACATAACAATTCTTACATTTTACCAAGCACCACATTTACACCCTGCTCACATGATGAGCCATCGGTGTGTGTGATACTTCTATAATATAAAAATAAAACAGAAAAAGAGGATAGTTTGACCAGTAAAGTGGTGAGTATTTTTTATTGTGAGACTCACCGATAAAGTGGTAGTTTTCTAAAGATCTTAGGTCATAGATGTGTTCTCTGGCACTGGTGACAACTCTTTCTGATCCGTTTCTGATCAGATAGGCAAGCAGCAGTAAAGCCTTGAAGAGAGGGAGAAACAGACAGACGTCAAAGAATGAAGTAACAAAGCAAAGAAAAATCAGAAATCAGTTCTGCCTTCAAGTGCTCAGACTCAGGGTCTTTTCCTTAAATTATGCTGAGGTGGCTCCAAAAAAATGTAAACACATTGTTTGATGGATTTTGCATAATTCTTGATCTCTGTAAATCAGTCTTATATCATTAAGCCGGCAGGACTTTGAAACTGCTGCTCTGATCTTTTCACCACACGTACACATTATTGGTGCACACCTCTCAAAGTCTAATATGTGACTTTTTGAGATATTTTATCAAGAAAACAAAGAAAAAAACAAAACAATTTTGCACTGCATAGTTGCATACTTTTAGGAGTTCAAGTGGGACTGAATATCTTTGATTACAGCTGCCTGTTGATCCATTTTGATAATACTTAATCCAGCTGTCTGCCTTACAAAACCGTTGTTTTTTTTTTTTTTTAACTTACAGCCAATTTTACTTGAGTCTGCATTTGCCATTTTTTTATTATTATTATCATTATTATTATTATATCCTTTATTTCACCAGATAAAAACCTCATTGAGATTTGAAATCTCTTTTCCAAGAGGAACCTGGCATGGCAGCAGCAGACAGTTACACAATAAAAACAACAAATACATTAATTACAATTATTTTATTATCATTTTGTGAGTGGCACAGCCTGTTGGCTTCCTTTCTGTAAATAAATAAAAAAATAAATAAAAATAATGATAATAAAACATTTTATTTGGCCTTTCGTCTTTCAAGTCACCCAAGGTCACCTTACAAAAAATAAAAGCATAAAAGATCGCAGACATTATTAAAAACCAAACAAATGTAATGTCCAGTGTGTCTCATTGTCATTGAACATTCAAGATATTAACATCGGAAAAGCAGCGATATATACGATATAGATTTCCCCTGCACTCTTCCTGCATGTACAGCTCTGGAAGTCACAACAAATTTTTACGATTGCCCTTGAATGCACCACTTGGTTTTCACCGAACCCGTAGTCATATCGTATCGTATCGATATCGAGATATCTGGCATGCATATCAAGATATGAAATTTTGTCCAGATTATTCAGCCCTGGTTTACACGGCTCTGTTTTCAGCCTAAAACAGTTTTCATTGTGTTTTGGCCTCCTGTTTACATGAGAACGCTGCCTGGAGTGCCTGAATCCACAAGCTTTGAAACCAGGGTCAGACGAGATACCGAGCGTTTCAGGGTGAAACGCTAACGTCAATGCTCACATACCAGGAACAACAACAGCTTCGGCCGTATACTGAGTAACACGTGAGCTGCTTACTTTGCTCGGTTTGTTATCCAGACAAAACTATCCAGACAGATTTGTTGTCCGAAAAAGAAACTCCTGCGTCTTCATGCGTCCACTCACCATTGTTGTTTGTGAAAAGTTTATCTTCTTTGTATGTGTGTTGTAGCAGCGCTGATTCTCTGCAAACCTACATCGCCATCTACTGGACTGGCATGTACACTACAGCGGTTTCATTAGTTTCTAGCATCTATGTCTGAACGTGGATCAAGTTTGAATACACAAAGTTGAAACTTTTGCGACTCATGTGAGACTGTCTTTGTGTAAACAGGCCCTTACTGTGTAAATTCCAAGTGCATCTTCAGATTAAAAGGTGAACAGAAACTTGAGTGCCATAACTAAATCAACTAAAAATTGGCTTTACTTTGGAAGTGATTCACCACCACATGTCAGCATACCTTGTAGACTCGTCTCCAGTTCTTCTTGTTGTCTTTTAGCATCCTGGTCCACAGCATGTTCATCACCTCTGGAAACTGCTCATACATAAATGTAGATCTACAGAAATATGCAAAAACACAGTTATGAGTAAAACCATACAGGTACATCGAATCAGTCATGTTTAAGTCATGGTGGTTTTATTATAAACCATGAACCCTGGATATAAACCACATGTTTAGTGTTTTGGTTTATGTTTAACTGTAATCTGCACTCAAATAAGACGCCCGTGGGGGTCTACTAAAATTCTAATATCCATTTACCCTTTAACTTCCAGCTTAACTGTTTGGCAGTGGTTAATAAATTCAGAAATATTTTAATGTGTCAAAAAAAAAAACACATTATAGTTTGTTTTGTCAATGTTTCAAGATACAGAAAAAAAAGGAAAACAAACCAAAACATTTGAAATTTTCTTTGGGTGGGATTTAAAAGTTTAAAAAGCATTATTATTATCCCCCTCATTTTTATTTAAAATACTAAAATTTAATGAGATAATATCGTTATTCATCAAAAACATCTTTCAGTGTGTTTGTCAAACTCAGTATCATCTATTTTAAGCTATTTTATTTGCAAACATTTAGGCCTTTTCTATTTGATGTTGTCCAAAACATTTGTCTAGTTTAAGTCATCAGGTAATCAACTTTTTACTTTTTAAGCCTTTGAATCCCACACCATGAAAATATCTGTTTTTTGGTCTGTTTGTATTTTTTCTTGTTCCCTTAAATATTATGGGAATCAAACATTTTATTTGTTGTGTTTTTTATAACATTAAATATCCTTGAGTTAATTTTTGACCTCTGCCAAACAGTTGAGCTGGTAGTTAAAGGGTTAAGGATTAAACATAGTAATTAAATACATGGATTTGGGGAGCAGGATTTCTGATTTTCTCAATTAAATTATTTCTCTCACACAAAAACTGATTTACAGCTTCTATTCGCAGATGTGATGTCTGACTCACATTCATCTCTACTCCAAACCAAAATAATTTATCTGTTTCATCTCCTCCCGTGACGTATCAGCCTCCAGCACAGGGGAGTTTCCTCTCTTTCAGCGATATCATACCCCTTCATGTTACAAAAATGATTAGATGGTGACTGTTTTCAGCTGCTGCATTTATCAATACATGGTCTTCCATGTTCTGGGATTAGCCAAACACACAGCTTTCATGAATCACACACTGGAGCTGGTGTAAGATGATTTTTTCTACATAAAAATACACCAGAGTAATAAATTAGTGCCTGTGTGTGTGATGACCTAACAGAATTTAGAATAACAGCATTTACAAAACTATATAAATAAAAAAAAACACCTACTTGGCTATTTCTCCCATCAGCTGTCCAGAGGGTCCCCAGGGGTCGTCATTGGTGGCCTCTCTCACCTTGGACTCAATCTCTGAGTAGTTCATAACCACATTGGTGCTGCAAACACAAATACAGATATTATTATACATTTATTACTACAGTTCAATATCTTTCAGCAGTCCATCTGGTAAAGAGCCCATTAAGAGTGTTTCAGGATGGGCACTTAAGCCTAAACTGACATGGAAGAGTTAAAGCTGTTTTTCACCTGTTCATGCAATAATATACTGTAACAGGGCTGAACGATTTGAGAAAATAATCTAATTGCGATATTTTTCCACAATATTGCGATTTACTCTGTGATTGTTTTAATGTTCCTCATCTTATGTATTCTTAAACAAACATAAGCAGTAGATCATTTTATAGTAAAACCAATATGACATTAAATTAATCTAAGGATAAAAGATTTGAGAAAAAGTGGAGAAGTGAAGAACAGAAGCAAAATAGGTATGAAATTATAAAAACTGGGTAAAAAAAAAAAGGTAAGCGGTAAAAAAGTTAATATGTGCAAAATAGGTATGAAATTGAAAAAAAAAAGGCAAAAAATTTCAAAAGTGACTAAGGAGAATTGATTATAGCACCAAAATTGGGATTTAATTTCAAAAACCATGTAAAAATTCCAAACATGGTCTGACAGTGGCCAAAAAAAAAAAGATGAATGGGAACAAGATAGGCATAAAGCTGTAAAAACTGGGTTAAAAAAGGTCAAAATAGGCATGAAATTGTAAGAAACTACATCACAATGCCAAAATGTTCAACACATTTTGGGTTAAAAATATTGTACTGTCTGCGATTTGAAAATTGCAACAAGCCATATTGCGATTTAATCTAATTTGCAATTAACTGTTCAGCCCTATACTGTAACACTGAAAGAAATTAGTCATTTTATATAACCACTTTAACTACCAGCTCAACTGTTTGGCAGCGGTCATCAATAAAACATGTATATTTAATGTTTTAAAAGACTGAACAAATTATATAATTGTTTGATTCCATTAACATTGCAGAAAACAGAGAAAAAAAACAAACCAATAACCAGATATTTTCTTGGTGTGGGACTTAAAGGTTTGAAAATTTATTGACGTGATGACATGAAAATGCAAAAATATTTGTGGCAGAATCGATTAGAAAAGGAAGAAATGTTTGTAAATTAAACAACAATAAAAATCACTTACATTAGGTGGGATTGAGTTTAAAAAACACACAAAATGTTTTGATGAATAACATTTTTTATGGATATAAATCATATCAGTAAATGGTTAATTATTTAGAAGAAGAAGAAGAAGAAGAAGAAGAAGAAGAAGAAGAAGAAGAAGAACAAGAACAAGAAGAAGAAGAAGAAGAAGAAGAACAAGAACAAGAAGAAGAAGAAGAACAAGAAGAAGAAGAACAAGAAGAACAAGAACAAGAAGAAGAACAAGAAGAAGAAGAAGAAGAAGAAGAATTAAGGATCAAGGATGCACCGAATATTCGGTGACCGAAAATATTCGGCCGAATAATTAAAAAAAAGCCACGTTCGGTCTTCTGTGGAGTGAGGTCATAGCAAGGCCGAATAGTGCCGTGTGTCCCAATGGCAAAATCAAAAACATCATTGCGTGTGACTGTGGCTAAGCAGACTTGCGTCAAAAGGACAATAATTCATTTGACGTGGGTTTATCCACTTCAATGCACTTGAGTATTTTTTTAATGCATGTTTTATTTGTTTGAAGGCCTAGTATGAAAAACTTTGTTGTGCTTTTTTTTAAAAACAAAGGCTATGGGAATATTAAAAAATGTCATGATATTCAATAAACTTAGTTTCTTTTAAAAACATGTCTAAAATTTTATTCAAAGCTATTTATGTACTATTAAAAAACATAGTGAACTACTTAGCCTCCACATTGGATATTCGGTATTCGGCTTCAGCTTAGGCCACAGATTTTCATTTCGGTGCATCCCTTATAATAATAATTAAAGTAATAGCTTAAAGTTTTTAAAACCTTTAAATGCCAAACAAAGAAAATGTCAGTTATTTTGGTTTGTTTACGTTATTCTATATCCTAAAACTTTGACAGCAACAATGACGTGTTTTTGAACACATTACATTTATTGACCTTTGCCAAACAGTTGAGCTGGGAGTTAAAGGGTTAAGCACAGAGCTTGTGCACTTGACCTGAAATATCAGTATTGGTTATAAAGAATCAAAAAATGTCAGCATATCAGATATTGGAAAAAATCCAATAAGGTGCATCCCTACTGATTATAGACCTCAAATCAGGAGGCTCCATCTGCACTGCAAGGCCTCCCTTTGACATGAATGTTCACAAACACACTCAGCAAGTAACATGAAAAAGTATTCAGACATTTGGGACCAGAAAGACGGTTAGTGGACATATTTATGAAAATAAGCCGAGCTGAAAACACTGTAGAAATCTCTCTGTGCGTAAAAGCCAGTAGATAAACACAACCCAAGCTCCTGTGAACAGAGTCTGCTTCCTGTCCTCTTGGTGTTTGTGGGCTCACCTGCTGCTGCCTTTGTTTTCCTGCCTGTTAAAGCTGTTTGAAGGCACGGCTCGCTCCAGAGACCTTTACAGGAAACTCTGTTGTTGTCAGCACACAAGACAGCAGGAGCGCCGGAATAGCCTGGCTCTTTTAATCTGCAGTAAAAGCAAGGCCGTAGTTGCCGGCTCTGCTGAAATAAATCAATAATAGAGTGTATTTATCATGCCCAGCCAGGCACAGCCAACAGCTGATGGGAGCTGGTGTCTATTACTTTCCTAAAGCTCTTTGGTGCTCTGTGTCTGTGCTGGGATGGCATACCACCTCTCTGCACATTTTTTTAATCTCTTCACGTTAATCTGGTTTCTAGTTCATATTATGACTCTTCACTGTCATATCATCTAAAAGGCAGAAATGCATCACCACAAACTGTTAGCAGAAAAGACGAGATGCTCATTTTTAAGTTGGTTGTTTTAATGTTAAACAAACCTCATCCTGCTTTTCACTGTTAAGTCTGAGTGGATTTCTTTCAATATTACAGACAGTTAGTAAAATTAACTGTAATAAGGAATACATTTAAATAGAGCTGAGCAATATATCGATTAATTTGATTAATTTGAATTATTTTCTGCAGAAGATTAAAAAAATAAAAAATCAATATTTTTTTCTTGCCTTAGTCCAATTGTAAGTAGTTGCAATTTTTTGAAAAAAATTACATTTTCATGATCGTACGTCTTGTAGAGTTTGCACAAGCACTTTTATAGGCTTGTATTTGTTATTTAAGTAGATTAAATATTAGGGGTGTAACGAAATGGTCAACTCACGAAACGATACGAAATACGAAACAGGGCTCACGATACGAAATAAAGATAAAGGAAAATCCCCAACAGTAGGAAGTTGTGCAAAAATCTCATTATCTTTATTTCCTTCCTAATGCAAAAAAATAATTATACAATACAAAAAATATTGTTGCATCAGTAAAAAATAAATACTCTTTGAAAAAAACTAAATTGTAGTTTTTCCCCTTATTTAGACTACAGTGCAAATACAAACATAAAATCTCAATAAAAAGTGCTTTGTTGTAACAATCAGGATAACAACATTCTTGAATGAAAAGGAAAACAAACAGCAGTCCTCAGAGCTGCAGTTTAGACCTATAAATGTCTGAACTGTGAACTATAATATTTAGCCTATAACAGTGCATATACTTCTGATCTTCAAGTATGATCAAATTCTGTCAACTCAACAGTAGACGTAAAAGTCAAATTGTTTTTTATGCAGACTTACACAAACATAGTGGAGCAGTTCTACTGTTTATGTGTTCAACGTGGATTTTAATGTTTCCTATGAATTGACTGTCAGTGAAGGGAGCAGGAAGGCGGGGCGTGCGGGTCAGAGTTCAGAAGGAGAGAGTTAGTGTGTGTCTGAGCGAGGAGGGAGAGAGCCGTGCAGGAGGTGTAGAGATTACTACTCACTGTTTTATTCGTGAATTAAAATTGTAGTTGGCGTGGTCACAGCCCACAGTGACTGTTAAATAAAAGCAGGTATATTCGCAAGCCGGAGTCTCCTTATATTCACGTCCGACAGACGTCACAATATAACCGCTGCCACGGTTGTTGTTTTGTCCACAATCTTCTCATCGTTCTCTCGTCTTTTACATGGGAAGCCAAAATAGGTCCACACAACCGATTTATTTGACGAAGGAGCGTCAGCTACTTCCCCCACTTTGTCCTCCTCCCTATTGCAGCGAGTGTTTTGCTACGGGAGGCGAGGAGGGTTTATTTCGTCGTTTTATTTCGAGCGTCTTTGAATTTTATTTCGTCATTTTTTATTTCGCGAAATTTCGTGGCACGAAATTTCGTTTCACCCCTATTAAATATTGACCAGAGAGTTTCATGCTAATACTGTAAAAATACCTTAGCCTTTTAGTGTTTATGTAGACAAACCTGCCTACGTTTATACTACATAATCAACCTTTTATGACCCAGACTTTGACTTTAAGAGGGAAACATTTAGACAACATAAAGGCAAAACTTGATTTGTCTCATTTTTATGTCACTGGGAGTTTTGTTTCTTTTAGGGAGGGAAATTATTAGGGAGATTAGGGAGGGGATTAAAATCGTAAATCGAGTTTTGTGGGGAAAAATCTGGGATTTTATTTCTAGGCCATATCTCTCAGCCCTACATTTAAATAAAAAGTGCTTTTTAAACTTCTTTTGCTCAAGGTAAACCTAAGACCAGACTAAAATATCAAGAAACACCATACCTATCAGGAATCTTACATTAGCCAAGGGTTCAGTACGTGCCTTGTTTTTTGGATGCAGTTATCAGTTCGATAACTGTTTTCTGGAAAATTTTACAAGACCAGCAAGTATTATAATGCAATAAAAGCTACATTTTCTTTCTTTAATTTTAAAATAAAGAAAAACATAGATGCACTTTACCATATAACATAGAAAAATAAAAATATTCAGATACACTTTGTTCTTTTTAATGCTAGTTCACGTTTGTGTTTATTATATAAAGCTAAAATTAAATTGTAATTTAAGTTTTAAAATAAATAACACTATTTCTATCTTTTTAATTGCATTTGAACACATCATAATGATGTATTTAGCCATTTATTATACATTGAACACATCATGATGTAACTGTTAAGGCTCATTAAGTACGTTCTCGTGGTCATTTAGCAGCAATGATTTACTAATGAATAACATCCTTCTACCAAAGGGACTTTAAACAAAGTCCAGGTGTGTTTACCATGGCTACTTTAAATGGATGAAGATGATATTTCCACCGTCAGAAACCAGAATAATATGAAACTCTAGAGGATGCCACAACAGATGTGACTTTGAAAATGGAAGAACTGGGAAAATACATGTCATGCTATGAATAAGAATCCATTCTTTTGTTTCTTCTTATCCTAGATGTATCGGGAATTTACAACAAATAACTCTCACAACAATTTACCCATGCATGGTACATCCATTTAAGGGTTGAGTCAAAAGGACATCAACTGTAGCAGAGTTTGGCTGCTGCCTGTGGAAAGCCCTGGAGAGATTTTTTTGAACACTTTTACATTTGTTCAAGATATATTGTCAATTTTCCTCTTGCAAGAGACAGAAATGATTAAGCAGACTTATTTGTGACTATATTAATATGTTATGATGTTGAGCAATGAATTCTATTTTTAATTTAAAGAACATAAAAACCACTTTGCAATCAATCTGGCTTATTATACTGTGTAATTGTTGGTATGATAAAACTTGTCTGTATGCAGCTTTTTGATACTTAACTCTATTTTCTCCCACAACCCAGCAGGTAGTCTTCATTTAAATCTTATTGGCATGCTGTCAACTTTGATTAGGGATGCATGACACTGAATTTTTGCTGAACTCATTATCACCATACCAATATATTTTTGGTTGAAATAACAGTCTCTTTTAACTAAAATTGACCTGTTCTCTATGGTGCACATGGCTGATATGTATAGCCAATTTATTGGTTATATTATTACAAAGAAATGTTCATACCTGAAAATAATGACATTGACATTTAACTTGTTAAACATGCATCTGCATGTACCAACATTTCACCTTTATAATGGTGTACCCCTAACTTAAACTAAGATCTTCCCATCCTGCTGATTATGACAATGGTTTGTCTTCTGCAGGAGTTTAAACTCCCAAATGTGCATTTGTTTGATGGAACATAGTCCCTTACATTAGAAAAGTTGAACTTGTATTTGAGCAGAGGACAGAGATGTCATGACATATCGGTGATGCTCACAGACTAACATGCCTGTTTCTGAGCTGGAGCAGAAGACACCATGCCGTGGCTCCTGCACTGAGGTCTGTTTAGCCGACAGGCATTGTTTTCCTGCCTGAACAGGACCATGGGGGCATGGGCCTCCTCGCAGCGTAGTGGGATGCTAATTGGTGGAAATTCACTACTAACGCTGAGTTGTCTCGCCAGTTAGGTTGCATCCTTATCTCTTTGCCACCGATGCCCAGAAAATATGTCCAGGTGGGCGCCCAGTGCGAGGTACACCCAGGGTGGGACAGGGCGTGATTCTGCAGCAGCAACACTGAGCTTAGCTATGCTAGCAGAAGGAGCTAACAATGTAGCTCCGACCTGGACCACAAACAGCAGAATCTGCTGTTTATGGAGCTTTGCATTGATTCCTGGGTCACAGCACCGAGAGAAGATGCCAAACGGATGATGCTGTTGTTAAAAAATTATTTATGTTTTTGATACAGGACTGAAGATTGGCAGCTAGCCAGCTAGTCGGAGCTACCAGCTGAGGGGCTCTCCGTGACGTCACGGCCCTATCCCCTCCTCAGTCAGCGGTAAAGCTGCTGATGCTGCCCCGCCAGAGCCTCGGCTAACGCTCGCTATGCTAGCCGGTTAGCCTGGGAGCCTCTTGGCGGTGTGACCGGGGCCAGCGGCTCCGCCTGCTCCGGGATACTCACGCTTTGTCCACCAGCTCCCGGACTTTCCACATATTCAGCATCTCCGCACGGAACTGCGGGCCCGCCGCCTCGGTACTGCGTCGCCCCCGTGTCTCAGAGGTGATATCCGGTTACCGATGACAGTCCCCCCCGCTCCTCGGTAATACTCGCTGCGGTTAACGGACCGGCCCTTGTTGCTACGGAAACGTCGTTCGTGGTCTACGTCACCGAGACGTCGATATGTGCCCTCGCGAGCGCACTGAACGCGCACAGTTCAGGGTGAAGTGACGCAGAGACACATGAACATTATTACACATTATAAATGTTATTATTATGGCTCAGTTTAATGTTCATAAAGGTGTAACAGCAGGCTGTGCTTTGCTCAAGGTCACCTCAGCGCTGCTGCGGATTAAACATGACACATAAATCCGTCAAATCAGCTTCTTCATCTAACATAAACTAATGACCAGTTTACTATTCAGCTTAAATAAATAATTTCATTTACAATTTTGTTTCTTGAAGTTTAGTAGACTGGTAAACAGGGAAAGACACGTCCCTAAATTTAAGTACAGTTTTACTTTGAAAATATACCTCAACAAATGTGTAATTTATTTTGTTGATATAACAGATTAACAACATCAATAAAAATGTAATTTATTGGTTCCTCCATGTTGCATTGTTCTTACCGAATTTGTTTGTCTTATTCATAGTTTATGCTCTAAAACCATTTTACCAATGACAGTCCTGTTCCTGTTCCTGTTCCGAATATTTTTATTTAGTTCTAAATCGATGTTTTTTGCTTTATTTTTGATGAAGAAATATAAAAAAATATATACATGCACACATAGAACAAAATACTAAAAATACAACAAAACACGATAAACAGGCATTTCAAAAGAGGTCATGCAATCGTTCGTACACTGTAAACGATTGCTGTAAATTTACGGCCAGATTTCAACAGTATTAAGCTGTTATTTCAAAATACAGTGCTTTACCGCTAAAATAACATAAAAACTGTTAAATTACATTCTACTGACCATTTTTTAACGGATCACTACTGTATTCCAAAAATACAGCACTTTACCGCTGTCCTAAGTATAGTCTGCCCAAAATTACAGTATGATCCAGTATTTTTTTAATTATGGGAGGAGCACATGGAGGAACTGCACATGCAGAGCTGGATACATGTGTTCCTTCATCCATCACCATCTTCCTAACTATTTGGTGAGTATCAATTAAATTCACTTTGTATATTGGTTAAAAGAGCCCAAGGCTTATAAGTTGAGTGATATATCATTTTTTTTTCGTCATTGAACACAGAATGCTATGTGCATGTCTGACAGAAGCATCCAGCGGCTAACGTAAGCTAAAACTTCTAGTGAATGTATTTTTGGCAGACAATTAAAAGATAGGGAAGTAAAGACTTCAATATATCCATAAATTAAATGATGAATGATGAATATGTTGATGACGTGCTGTTTGTATGCTTCAACTGTTTGTACACTTCAGCTGTTTGTTCATCTGAATGAATGAATGAAAATGCCCCAATTATATGTAGATAACTTGTACTGATTTGTATGTGAGACGTTACTATATTTTTAAACTCATCTCTCTGTCTCTCTCTCTCGCACACACACACACACAGGGCTACCTGAGCTGGATTGAGAGTGGGTCGTACTGTAAGTAATTCACTAACCATTGTCATCACCCAGTACCACCTTTGGAGTTGTGCCTTTTTCTCTCATTCCTGTACACTAAGCCTAAATGTTAAGTTTATATAGTTGATCATGATGTAACATGTCTGGTGGTGTTCATTATACTCTGACTTTTATTTGAACTGTTTTTGACAGACAGACAAAACATTTTGGTTTAATACTTGTTCAGTTTGTACAGGTACATTCTGTATATTTATAAATACGTATATGTACTTGTGTACATGCATATACAGTATGTGTATCTATAAAAAATAGTTTTTCTTTGGGCTGCTCTGTTGTAAAGTGTCTTGAGATAACCCCTGTTATGTTCTGAACTATACAAATAAAGACTGATTGATTGGTAATTTTGCCTCTTGTATTACACAATTTTCCGCAAAAAGCTAAGGCATGTTGAGAAAGAAGGACTGTCTCAGGTTTTGTTAATCTTGTTATATGTACAATTGATCTGCATATGAAGTTTGCCTGAAATAAAGAGTAAAAATTAAGAGTAAAGTGCTGAAGCTGTGGATTTTTTTCTCTGACATTTGTAATCATACTGTTGAAAAATCAGTGATATAGCTATCTTCTTCATTCAATTCATACATTTTGATTTGGTTTGCATTCTGTGTCTTATAAGACAGCTTTGGATAGAGATTTTGTGAAGACTGATTACCAGTAAGGGCTAGCATAACAATAGAGTAACTATTCCTATGTGCATTTCCTGCTAAGCCAGAAAAAAATCAGATTAAAAAACAGTTTGTTAAAATATATGTAAAAAGATATAAAGTTAGTCAGTCATTTGTAAAATATTGTATGGTAATAAAAATCAGTTAATTCTATATTTTTAGTGAACAGCGCAAAAGCATGAATTTTAGTGACTGTTAAAAACTGTTAATTTTACAGGAAAATAATGTAAATCCTTCTGACAGTTGTTTACTGTTTATTTACAGGAAAGCAGTAAAAAAACTGGCCCATGCTGTATTTTTCATTAACGGTAAAAAACTGTAAATGATAGTGACAGTAAGATAATGTTAATTTTACCCTGCTGCCAGTTGATTACCGTAATTTTACAGGACAATTTTTAACAGTGTACATTCATACTAATGAAGCATGTCAGTTCATAAAGTAAAATATCAGTAACCTCTTTTAAGGATACATGCACAATCCATTTCTCCCAGTATTGCAAAAACTTTTCTGTTCTAAGAGCCAATGAGAAAGTCAATCTCTCCATACTCTGTATGTTTGTCACAATTTCTATCCAGTCTGTTTGTTGGAGAAGTGGGATGAAGCCATTTCATGTTACTGCTGTTATGCTGGCAGCCAATAATACTTTGATTAAACATTTACCTTGTGCTGAAAAGCGAGAAAAATTGCTTCCCAAATAAATTGTCACAAAGGAGCAATCAATATCATCTCCAAAGATGTTTTGTAGGACCTAGAGAATCGATTAAACCAATTAATTTGACTTGTTTTCTGCAGAAGATTAAAAATTTCGATTTTTTTTCTTGCCTTAGTCCAATTGCAAGTAGTTGCAATTTTTGAAAAAAAAAAAAAAAATCCTGATGGCCAGCCTTGTAGGGTTTGCACAAGCACTTTTACAGGCTTGTATTTGTTATTTAAGTAGATTAAATATTGATCAGAGAGTTTCATGCTAATACTGTAAAAATACCTCAGCCTGTTAGTGTTTATGTAGACAAACCTGCCTACGTTTATACTACATAATCAACCTTTTATGATCCAGACTTTGACTTTAAGAAAGAAACATTTAGACAACATAAAGGCAAAACTTGATTTGTTTCATTTTTATGTCACTGGGAGTTTTGTTTCTTTTAGGGAGGGAAAAATCGACTAAAATCGTAAATCAAGTGTTGTGGGGAAAAAATCGGGGATTTTATTTCTAGGCCATATCCCCCAGCCCTAGAAGGACCTTAATTATTTTTTGTCAATACGGCTGTATTGTTGGACAATTCCAAAATATGTGAAAGCAGTCTGCCATCTGTCCCCACGTTTTTCTCCACCATAGACACCTTTCAACTTCATTTACCCATTTGCATTTATCTAAATGTATGCTTTTGTTTTCCATTTGTTCCCTTCTTTTATGAATGAAAGAAGCTCAATAAATTAATTTAAAGGTCTGTAAAATATCTCTGGGTATACACATCTGAAGGCATGACACAAAGGTATTGTACAGACGTGCACAGCAGGAAGGCAGTATGAACTTTCCCCAAAACTTCCATCCTATAATATTTGTCATTTTGGTCTGCAGTGACGGTAAACAACACAAATCAAGTGTTGTGCTTTTTTAACGTCTACCTGTACTTGTAAAAGTGTAATGAAAGACTGAGGTACTTTTTTTAATGAACTTACTTTGTTCACATTAACGAGGTGAGCCAGGGAGAACCAACAAGACTCCCAAGCAAGAATTTACACAACAAAATAGATGGTATGCAAAGCTACACTATATTGCCAAAACTATTCGCCCACCCATCCAAATAATCAGAATCAGGTGTTCCAGTTACATCCGTGGCCACAGGTGTATAAAATCAAGCACCTAGGCATGCAGACTGCTTTACAAACATTAGTGAAAGGATGGGTCAAAGGAACTTGTGAGGGCACCCTTTTTATTCTAAAATAAAAATGAACCAAAACGGCAATGGCCTGTAATTTATTTCAGTGTGTTTCTTCAGCATTTCATTGGTTAATGTGAACTTGGCTCCTGTTCTGAGTGAACCGTATCTTATATTATTGATAAGCTGGCTCAGTTATGTAGGATGCAATCTGGTGGAGGAGAAAGTGGAATAACAGAACGGAGAAGGAACACTCATCTCTGATCGTCTGTGGTAAAACTTTGTTGGATTGTTCCTTAAACTATTTGGTTGTTGGAGCCTGTCCTTGGCCACACTAAAGGTTGGAGAATATTTATTTTTACTGAATGATTTTGTTGACACTGATTTATCATGATTTAAGGTTTGTGAAGACATTTTTTTTTTCATTTTAAACAAAGTATTATCTTCATCAGTTCAGGTTATGCTTAGCTCAGAATGGGAAGCAAATATAATTCTGCATTCCTGTGTTAAAAATTGTTCGTGCATTAAATGTAAAGTGATGTTTTGGTCATAGCAGCTATATACATAAATCAAAAAAGATCAACTCTTACACAAAAATACCGTATAATTTACAAAATGATATTCTTCTAGTAGAAGGTTAATATAAGCTTAACTGCTTTTTGGACCCTTGTAAATTCATCAGTGTAAGTGTTAATATCTTAGCTGACATAGTTTTCATTTGATAGTCTAATTAAATAACTGGTAGACACACTGTTGAGTAAACATTTAGTTTGTAATTATTATGTTACCAGGGAATTTCCTGGATGCACTGCTGTCTGAATCCTCCTTACAGTATATCTGTCAAAAGACATGTTGTTTCTTTGAGTGTTTTTCCCTAAAACCTTTCTTGTAGTTGTCTTTACGGTTGTTTTTCTATACTAACAAGACAAGATTGTAACCCTAACATGGTACCCTTTTGCATATAATAATAATAATAATAATGCATTTTATTTATAACGGCTTTACATTCTTGCGAATCTCAAAGTGCATACAGAGTTAAATGTGCATATGTACGTATATATGCAGATATAAGTCTGCATTTCTGTGTTAAATATTGTTAGTGCATTAAATGTAAGGTTATGTTTTGGTCATAGCAGCCATATACATAAATCAACAAAGATCAACTCTTACACAAACATACCGTATGACAATTTACAAAATGATATTCTTCAGCTAGAATGTTAATAATAGCTTAACTGCTTTTTGGACCCTTATAAATTCATCAGTTCAAGTGTCAATATCTTAGCTGACATAATTTTCATTTCATAGTGTAATTAAATAACTAGTAGACACACTGTTGAGTAAACATTTAGTTTGTAATTATTATGTTACAAGGGAAGTTCCTGGATGTTTGCTGTCCAAATCCTCCTTACAGTACATCTGTCAAAAGATATGTTGTTTCTTTTAATGTGTTTCCCTAAAACCTCTCTTGTAGTTGTCTTTATAGTTGTTTTTCTATACTAACAAGACAAAATTACAACCCTAACATTGTATCCTTTTGCAGTCATATATTATGATGGACTAGGCAACAGCCAGCTGGGGGTGAAGGCAAATACTAAATGCTTCATGGCTAACTGGTTGGTTACCTTTTGTAGTAAAATGACAAAAACATCATCACTAGGACCTGCCAACAGCAGGAGTACTTTTGTTGTTCATAGCCTAAAATGAATTTTATTTAATAATAATTATATTGAGGTGCATTTTGAATAGGGCTGGGTTAAAAAAAATCGATATAATCGATTTAAATCAATTTTCCTTTAACTGGTTCATAATCGATCCATAAAATCCAAAGATCAATCTTTTAACTTAGGCAGTTTTTTCTTCTTTGGATGTGCAGAAAAGTAATATGCAGAAGTAATATGCAGAATATGCATTAATGAATATCATTAAAGTAAGATTAATGTAACTGTTTTGGGTTTAGTTCTTCATGTAAAAACAATTTTTAATGATGTACCAGGTCAAAAAGTCACTTTTTTTAATTTACAGCACTATTTTAACTAAGATATCCCAGACTGAATAAATATTGAATTGAATCGTGAATCGATTGGAGACCTTGTAATATCGAATCGAATCGATCCAGATTTTCTGGATCGATACTCAGCCCTAATTTTGAAGCCATGAGAGTAACAGAAATAAAATAAATAACTCAGTTAACTCAACAATAATACAAGTGACTGTCAGATCTGTTCTTATTTTTCATCTCAAACAGAGAAACAAGAGGAGACTGGACTGAAATATCTGTTTTTCTGTACACAGGCAGGGATCCTTCAGCATAATAAACCTCTGTTAATACCTCTTCAATGAGTAAATCATTCAGATGTTTAATGGTTAAGCAGACAAGTGAATGTTTAATTGTTAAAATGATTAACAGGCGTCTCTTTAGCTGAAGGCTGGTGTGTGAACTTGTGCTACTTAGCACAATTTTCAAGGTGAAACTGTATCCTGATGTGACTGAAAACAGGAAACCTGAGCCATCGCCCTGTTAAATTAATGACCAGCACGACGACATGCCCATGTACTGTACATAGGTTTCATCTGGGAAAGTTGGTCTGGGGGTTTAGTCAGTCTGTAACTGTTCTTTTATGAAGTTTCTATTTCAGTGCTCCTGTTTAAACCTGATAAGTGTTGATTTGAGAATGATGCAAGAAAGTCTGAGTACGACTTGAGGCTTGGAACCGACTTACAAAAGCGTTTCGGACAACTCACTTATTTTTACAGGTTGTTTTTAAACACATGCATTAAAATAAATGCACGTCCTGTGCAGAAGTTTATTTAAAAATACCACAATATCTTTTAAATCAGAAGTTCAGTTAGTAGGGTGAACTGGAGAGGTGACCAGAATAAAGCACAGGCATATAGTTTGTTTGTGAGCTGGGATACGTATACAGGTGATAAGTACCTGAAAAGGTAAGTCTTTGGCCACGTAGAGGGTGCAGACAGTTAGTGGATGCAGGTAGGAGGGCAAGCTGAGTGTTAAACAACAGATTGTTTTCACAAACCAAAGACCAGACAGTGTAATGGTCTGCAAGTCAGTGGATGGTAGAGCTCAGTTTTCTGGATAGAAACAGTGGAGGAAGCTTATTTAAAAAATGCTGAGATGTGCAGATAATGGAGCAGAAAACTCAACCAGTCGAAATGGGGTGGAGAGAGTTCACAGGATGATCAGAAGTCTCATTATGTAAAAAAAAAAAAAAAAAAAAAAAGTTGTGTAGTTTGTAGTTTGAAGTACTTAAAACGAGTCAGTGGATCTATGAGGAGGAATAACGCAGATTCGGGGCCAAAACTAAAGCAGACAAAAGCACTAATGTCCTTATACTGTATGTGTGTGTCGTTCAAATGCATCAAACATCATTTTTTATCTCAGGGTGCAGCGATGGCCCCTCTGCAGCAGAGCACAAATCTCACCTCGGGGCACATCTCCACCGCCGGCACGCTCGGCTGGGCGGGTCACACCGCAGCGGCGGTTCTCCTCGGCTTCATCCTGGTCATTGGCTCCCTCGGTAACTTCCTGGTTCTCCTGGTGTTCTCGCGCTTCCCGCGGCTTCAGACTCCAGCGAGCCTGCTCCTCATCAACATCAGTGCGAGTGACATGCTGGTGTGCCTCTTCGGGACACCTCTGAGCCTCGCAGCCAGCGTGCGAGGCAGGTGGCTGACCGGGACCTACGGGTGTCAGTGGTACGGTTTCTCAAACGCACTTCTCGGTGAGTTACAATAGTCTGGACAATCTGATGGCCCAGTAGACAAAGCAACTTCCACCAAAGTGTTTGACCTGCCCTTTACTGCCTTTACATGATCTAATATTCATAATGCTGGTTATTTTACTTACATGCTGCTTTTATAACGTGTTTCCAAGTGCACTGACATGCAAACTAAAGGCAGGCAGAACAATGTGGAGCCTTTCCCTCAGTTCAAAATTATCAAAACATTTCAGAGCATCTCAGTT
>JAZDUH010000130.1:4792500-4797500 GCA_036419115.1 Scarus forsteni | reverse complement strand
ATTAAGAAAGAATTGCAGACAGTCCCTCCTTTGCCTTGCCATGATGTCCTTTAGTGAGTCCAGTTGTCAATATGTCCATGTTTAGGCCTTTTCATCATATTGTGTTTGTCCATGTTAGTTCATTGTCCATTCAGTATCTGGAGGTCTCTGAGCGATCAACCACCTCCAGTGTCATTCTGAAAGGGACAAAGAAAACACCAGCCAGTATCTTGCAAACTTGGATACAATTTAGAACACTGAAAATAGATTGTGAATAACAAATAATCAGAACATGATATTACATTTCCCTTATAACAGGCTATTCTACAAAAATGCCTATCCTGAAACAAGAATAAAGATTTAATGTAAATGTGTCATTGCACTGGATATTTGTCAAGTAATTCAATTTCTATAACTTTACTAAGATTTGAATTACCACAGCTCCCATAGGTCCCAATCCTTTTAACCAAGCATTAGCTGACCATCTTGCAACATTCCCTCTTTACAATAAAACCCTCTCATGTACTCTTACAGAAACCTTCTTTCTTCTCTCAATCATCCCCCGCTTACTTAATCAATCAAAAACTCTCAGTTGTTTTAAACCATCGTTCATTAATCTGTGAGCAAGAAATCGCATTAACCTAATGTTAATGGAATGAAACCTTTAGCTCTCTTCAAAAACACATCCTTATCCATCGTATCATCTCTTCTCTTCAGCCCTCATCTACTTTCTTCTATTTCATCAACCTGTCATTTTCATGTTCGCCTGCGTTTTCTACACACCCACCATTTTATCCACAAACTCTTTTTCTATTATTTGAAGACATTTGATCAGTAATTGAACATCTGTTTTTGACCTCATGACACAAGAACTTGGCATCAGACTGAGCACCCTTATACCTTGTTGAACGAAGTCTAAAAATCAGTCCACTACAACTAACATGTATTTTTTGCATTTTACCTGGTTTTATCATATCAAGGTTTTTAAGTCCACAACTCACTCATGCATTGGACCTGCTCGGTTTGGGATGTGGCAAGGAGGAACCATTGCACCCTTGGATATAGATAGTACACCCTATTAACACCCTCCTGACCTGTAACAGTCATAAGCATAGTGGCCTTGCTGTCCACACTCATAGCACACTTCCAGAGACTGTTGGTAATTTGGATTGAAAGGTCTTCCTCCATCTCTTCCTCGCCATGTCTGCGGCTGTTCAAACACCGGCTGTGAATAAGGGATAGTGTGGTCTCCTGATGTCAGCTGAGAATGTGATGGTGATTGGTATGCTTGAGATTGATTCTGCATGACAACAGCTTGTGTCCTCTCCTTCTTGCTATCCACCAACTGTATTTGATTAAGTTTTCTAAGGACCTCCTGATCTTGTTCTTTCCGATCATGTTCCTTTTTCCTATATAACTCAACATGATGTGCTATATGATCTGTGTATACAGCTTTTGTCATGCTTCCAAGACCAACCACTTCTGCCAATTTGCTTCTCACCGGCTGGGGCAGCCCCTTTTGTATTTTAAGTCGCAAAATTGATTGTTCAATTTGGTGCAAGTCTGGATCATTACCCGTAACATTTCTCCACACTTGATGAGCCCTCGACACATAAGCCCTCGGGCTCTCCTCTGGCCCCATTGGTTCAATGAAAATATTGTCAGGATGAACATTTGTTGGAAATGTATCTTTCAGTGCTTTCCACATCCGACCCCTGCTAGCAGCAAAGAGTTCTGGGTCATTCACTGCAGTTTTTATATAACGGTTAAGGCAGGCCCTCTGCAAGATCTCTTCCATAGCTGGGACACCTAAGAGGCTAGCTAAGAGTCTCTTAATATCCCCCATAGCAGGTTGCCATCCCACCATAACCTCTTCTAATTTTGAGATCCATGGATGTGCTCCATCCTGAAGTGTAGGTAATTTATCAAGAATGTCTGACATATCTGTGCTTTGTAGAGGCTTATACTCCAAATTCTGTCCTCGTACAATTACTGGACACATCTTACCTGATCCCTTTTTCTCTGCCTTAGCTAACACTCTTCTGACTGCTGGGTCATATCCCCCAACAGCTTCATCTGGTTCACTCTCACTGTCATCTCCCATCTCTATCCATCTGTAGCTCTGTCCACCCTGGTTGACTGAATGTGCCGTTCTCTTTCTACTTGTAGAGGTTGGATACATCTTTATAGTTGTTTCAGATGTCCCTGTCTCTATTATTTGCTCCTCATCATCTTTGATTTGATAATTACCATCCTGTTTTATCACTGGAAGCTGGGGATAGACATCTGCAAATTTTACCTCATTCTCATAAGGTGGAGGCCCTCTGTTTGAAGTGGTAAAAAGGTGCTATTTTTCCATTAGTTTTTCTGTTTCCCTTGTATTTTTGTTTATTTCTGCAACACACTGTTCTTTTCTATCTTTTTTGGTTTTTAACAATTTGTGCCCCTCTTGCTCAAATAACTGCAGAATCCCAAGTTCTGTCTGTCTCTTCTCTTTGCGTTTCTGTCCTTTTTTACCCTTCTTTTGCCCTGGTTTATACGTGGACACAAGCACCTGTAGTGTTTTAACTATGTCTGGGTTAAGAGTCCCTTCCACTGGCCAGGGCTGGTCAATGTCAGGCCAACGCTTACTCCATTTTTTGGACATCTCTGCAATCCCTTTAATGAGGGGATTGTTCTTTTGAACCACATCAACTGGTGTAATAGTTTTTGAGCTTTTAGCATCCATTTTTGACTTTAGCATTTTTAATTCTCTTATATTCCTCTTAAAGGTTCTAATTAATCAAAAGGTTACAATAACATACACTCTAAAAAGAAATGTTTAGCCTCAACAAAAAATCAACGCAACAGTTTCCATTAGTCTTTCTTAGTTATGACAACTTAATTTGAAACTGCGTTGAACCAACAAACAATATTACATTGGATGAATAAGCTTTTCCTCTTTAGTTAAAGCTTATTTTAAGTACTGCTTTCTGAATAACTGTTATCATAAGGCCACGTTTTTAAGTTGGTAACTCAAAAATATGTTAAGTCAACTGACTTTACTATGGCATTTAAAGTAGTTTAATTTGTTGCCTAGTTAACTGTCTCCAACAATGGCGATTTTCATCATGTGACTTTCAAGGCTGTTCTCAAATGTTGCTTCAGCCTCCTGCACTGTCTTATTCAGTTGTTTGGGTAACAGATGTAACTTAAACTGGAAAAGTCAATGTTGAGAAAAATTAAGTCATCAAGTTAAGTTTATTAAGTAATGGCAACTTCAATTTCGTGTTAAGCTTACCAACAATTAAATTTGAGTGTGCATGACATGCTAAATTAAGTTTATGTAATAACCAACATTATTATTTGATCATAACTTAAAAAATAAAGTTAGCAACCTAGAAAGTTAATCCAAATCAATAAATTACATTTTTTAAAGTGCATTTATGTATTAAATCAAGTGGTGTCAACAGATACCCTGAGCTTCTTTATAGAGTGTACGACAACCCTACTCATTCATTGAGGAAAGAATAAATTTGCCAACCAAAGATGAAAACCATTAATTAAATGCTCTACCTGATCAGTCTGTTGCCAAGCTTCCCTTCTAAATAATTACAAATGTAAAGCAGATATACATCACTGATCCACACAAAGAAATGATACCCACCAGCAAGCTAAATATGCCTCAGTTTAAATGGGTATATGCTCAAATCAGTGAAGGCAATAAGAGTTCATGGATAAAACAGTACTGGCCTGTTCAAATGACGACAGGTCCTGGTGAGCTTTTCATCCGCCAGCCCCCCTTGGTGTGAAGCACAGCCAATTCTCCTCCTCTGTTCTCCAAATTCAGATGTATGTCATCTTCTCCAGCTCGTATACATCATAATTGGATAGAGGAAAGGAAAAACAAAACAGAATTAATCACTCATCATTACCTAAGACCTAGTCTTTAAAAAATCCCAATAAACAAATTGAAATATCTACGCATTAATTGCCAACCTTGAGTTGTCTGTTTATATTTTCAACCAAACTCCGTCAAGGCTATCACAACCATAACACACTAGCAAAGTAGTATATTTCCAATTATTAGACATATTATATTTCTAATATGTTATTATCCTGAATTTCACTGATTATTCCTAGAAACTCTAAACATTAAAGCTGTTAGGTTTGATCCTCCTGCCTCTGTGTGGAGTAGGAAGGGTCAAATTTCACCGCAGCTGCAGGACACCCCCCTTTGTTCCTCCCACTAAATGTATCTGAGACTTCCAGTGTCCTCTCAGCCCCCGACCAGTAAACATTCCCCACGCACACACACACAGGGACCAGAGCAGAGTCACATAAGCACGCACTCACGTCAAACATTGACACACATAGGGGGCCACAGCAGCTTACAAACGTGCTCTAGAAGAGGCTCATGATATTTATACAAAGTCCCCATAAAACTATAGTTTAATCCTAAATATTCTTATAACAATAAAGTCCTTCAGGAGCTTATATTATTTAGCAGACACGAAAACATCCTTAAAAAGGAAAAGGTTCATGTTATTCTTATCAAAAGTTTCCTTGAAGGCACATTAGATATCATTTATTTGTCAATAGCATTTTAAAGAATTACCTCCTTTTACAAATAAACCTCGGGTATATCCCCACTATTCAACCACTTTTTCTTAATAACCTTACAAACCCCAAGAAAGATATAAACCCCCTAAAAGCAGAAACAAAGCAAAAACTGCAGTTACAGATCCACTCACTCTCTGTTCAAGCACACTCACAGACGCACACACACAGACCCACACACACAGAGATCTCACAGACACACACACATAGCTCCAGCACTCTTCTCCTCCCAGAGAGCTCCAGGTTATTTCTTTCCTACTGAAAGGAAGGTACTTTAGTCTTAATTTACTCTATCTATCCCTAACTTAACTTTTAACCTTTAATCCTACTTTTAGTCAACTTATTCACTTTTTCTTGAAGCATGCTTATTGTCTTTTTCCTTTATGTTTCATTTAACTTTTTCTTCTTTTGTCCTCTGTTTT
>JAZDUH010000130.1:4667500-4785000 GCA_036419115.1 Scarus forsteni | reverse complement strand
CGACACGGAAGAGCCCATGCAGTTGGGGAGCACTCGGTTATCTGCCCGTGAACGGAGAAGACGCAAGGCGGAGCATCTGTGCTTATACTGCGGAAGAGCAGAGCACTCCCTTCAGTCCTGTCCCTTGCTGCCAAAAGACAGGACTCACCATTAGAGAAGGGCTTAATGGTGAGTCGACGTCTAATCCTCTAGCCCTTCCCCCAGGTCCACGTTCTCAGCTATACTCAGCTTACCCACTTCCAAACTCAGTACAGCAGTCTTTTTGGACTCAGGAGCAGATGATAATTTTATTGATGAGGACTTTGTCAAGGCCAATAACATCCCTACTGTGTCACTTTCTCAGGCCAAACAAGTATTAGCGTTGGATGGACAAATTATTTCGGTGGTCAAATTTGAGACAGCCCCTCTCAACATGCTGCTTTCTGGTAATCACTCCGAGAAGATTAAGTTTTTTGTTATTTCGTCTCCCAGCTCCCCAGTTATTCTCGGTTTGCCTTGGTTTAAAATCCACAATCCGCACATTAATTGGGTCACCTCTTCCATAGTCAGTTGGAGCACTCATTGTCATGCTTTTTGTCTTCAATCGGCGGCCGTTAACCCCTCACCCTTGTTAACTCTTTCGCCTCCGGATCTCACTTTGGTCCCCTCGTGTTATCATGACTTAGCGCAGGTATTCAGTAAGGACCTAGCCAAAACGTTGCCTCCTCACCGTCCTTACGACAGTTATAAATTTGCTTTCCTGGCGCCTCCCTTGCCCTCTAGTCGCTTTCTACAACCTCTCAAGGCCCCGAGAAGGAGTCCATGCAGGACTACATTTCTGAGTCTTTGGCTTCCGGGTTAATTCGGCCCTCTTCGTCTCCAGTAGGGGCGGGGTTTTTCTTTGTCGGCAAAAAAGACTCATCCCTGAGACCCTGCATTGATTTTCGTGGTCTTAACGATATCACAGTTAAGGATAAGTCCCCCATTCCTCTCATTGATCCGTCGTTTGAACCACTCTGTAACACCAAGGTGTTTTCCAAGCTTAATCTCCGCAACGCTTACCGCCTTATTCGCATTAGAGAGGGCGACGAATGGAAAACTGCTTTTAATACACCGATGGGCCACTTTGAGTATTTGGTCATGCCTTTCGGCCTTACTAACGCGCCAGCAGTTTTCCAATCGTTTATGAACGATATTTTCCGGGACGTCCTAAATAAATTTGTGTCCATTTATTTGGACGACATTCTCATTTTCTCTCGTGACATCACTGAACACAAGCAACACCTCCGTCTTGTTCTCCAACGTTTGTTGGAGAATAAGTTATATGTGAAGCCTGAGAAATGTGAATTTCACTCCCCCAAAGTCAACTTCCTCGGCTACGTCATTGAGGCTGGCCAGCTGCGTCCTGACCCCAACAAAATCAAGGCAGTTACCAGTTGGCCCATCCCTACCACCCGTAAGGAGCTCCAGCGCTTTTTGGGCTTTGCTAATTTCTACAGGAGGTTCATCCGGAATTACAGTGTCGTAGCCAGACCTCTCACCCAACTCACCTCCATCAAGACACCTTTCATCTGGTCATCAGAGGCCAACAGGGCTTTTCAGAGGCTCAAGGAACTGTTCACCTCTGCTCCGGTTCTGCTTCACCCCAATCCCTCTCTGCAGTTTGTGGTCGAGGTAGACGCCTCTGAATCTGGGTTAGGAGCGATCCTGTCTCAACGGGACCCCAAGACTGACAAGCTACACCCCTGTGCTTTCTTCTCTCGTCGTCTTTCCTGCAGAGCGCAACTACGACGTGGGCAATCGAGAGCTTTTGGCAGTGGTGGGGGCTCTTCAAGAGTGGAGACACTGGTTGGAGGGGGTGGAAAAACCATTCGTCATTTGGACAGACCATAAGAACCTAGCCTATCTCCAATCCGCTTGACGCCTCAACCCAGGCCAGGCTAGATGGTCTTTGTTCCTTAGCAGGTTTCACTTCACCATCTCCCTACCGCCTCCCCAGGTTCAAAAAATGTTAAGCCTGACGCCCTCTCCCGGGTGTATTCCCTTCCTACTGAGTCTGAAGAACCCTCTACAATCCTTCCCCCCTCCTGCATCATCGGAGCAGCGCAGTGGGAGATTGAGAAGGTGGTCAGAGATGCAAAAGCTCATCACCCCGACCCTGGAACGGGCCCACCGGACAAACTATTCGTTCCTGACCCGGTCAGATCGGAGGTCCTCCAGTGGGGGCACTCATCCAAATTAGCTTGTCATCCTGGCATTAACCGCACTCTCTCCTTTATCCGGCAAAGGTTCTGGTGGCCCTCCATTACCAAGGACGCCCGGGAATTCATTGCAGCCTGCTCAGTCTGTGCCCGGGGTAAGGCCTCTCACCAACCTCCTGCTGGTCTGCTGCGCCCCCTGCCGGTCCCTAGTCGCCCCTGGTCACATATAGCGGTTGACTTCACATTGGTCTCCTCCTTCTCAAGGTAACTCAGTCATTCTCACTATTGTCGATCGATTCTCAAAGATGGTACATTATGTCCCCTTACCCAAGCTGCCTACGGCCCTGGAGACGGCGAACCTGTTAGTCCACCATGTCTTTAAACTTCACGGCATCCCCCAAGACATCGTTTCCGACAGAGGTCCCCAGTTCTCATCTCGAGTTTGGAAGGAGTTTTGCCAAACTCTGGGCGCAGCAGCCAGTCTATCGTCTGGCTTTCACCCTCAGACCAACGGCCAGACTGAGCGGGCCAACCAGGACTTGGAGAGCGCCTTGCGCTGTGTAGCAGCCCACCACCCAGTGTCTTGGTGTGAGCATCTGCCTTGGGTGGAATACGCCCACAATGCCCTCTCCTGCTCGGCTACGGGTATGTCACCTTTCCAGGCCTGTTTTGGTTATCAGCCTCCCTTATTTCCAGAGCAGGAGAGGGAGGCCTCTGTTCCGTCCGTGGGAGCTCACATCCGACGCATAAAGGAGGTATGGAGGAGGGCTCGTTCCGCCCTAACCGATACGTCGGAGAGGAACAAGCGCAGTGCAGACCTCCATCGGCAGCCTGCTCCAGACTACCAGCCTGGCCAGATGGTATGGTTGTCTTCTCGGGACCTTCCCCTGCAGGTAGAGGCTAACAAACTTGCTCCTCGCTACATTGGTCCATTCCCCATCGAGAAAATCATTAATCAATGTTCTGTGAGACTCAGGCTCCCCGCATCACTAAAGGTTCATCCTACATTCCACGTCTCTCTGCTGAAACCGGTGGCTACCAGCAAGCTCTGCCCTCCGGCCGAGCCCCCTCCACCCCCTTGACTCATTGACGACCATCCAGCGTTCACAGTGTCCCGCATCCTGGATGTCAGACCGCGGGGGCGGGGGTTCCAGTATCTGGTCGACTGGGAGGGTTATGGGCCAGAGGAGAGGTCCTGGATCCCCCGCGGTCTCATCTTGGATAGAGACCTGCTTCGGGACTTCTACCTGGAACATCCGGACAAGCCCGGTCGGACGTCAGGAGACGCCCGTTGAGGGGTGGGCACTGTGAGGACTGCTCGCCAGTCCTCCTGTTTTGCTCCTCTCTCCCTCCCTCTCGGTTGTCTCCTCTCCTTTTTCCTGTCCTGCACTTCCTCGCTCGCTCGCCAGTGTGGGAGTTGGCGCCACGGGCTCTCCTCACTTCCCTTTGATCTCCTGAATGGGCGGCGCCTGTGCGGAGCTGATCTCCCCTACCTGCACCACCTGTTCCCGATCTCCTGATTGGGGATCCCTCTACTTAAGCCAGTGTTGGATTCTGCTCGGCGCCGGCTGATTGCCTTTCACATTGTGGTTCGTACCAAACGTCTGTGCTGGCTTCAGTTTCGCCTCTCACTACCTCAGTGAACCTTTTTGTACTTTTTGTCTGGGATGTGTGTGGGTTACTCGTTTTTTGCCTGTGGACTAATCAGTGCTCTCTCCTCTGTTTTTTCCTCCAGGTCTCCACGAGCTCCTGCCACTGCCACCTTTGTACATATCACCTTTTTTGCACCTATTGTTAATAAATCCTGGTTTTTGTTTCAAACCTGATCTGATCTCTGCCTCTGCTCTGGGTCCACCTTACATGCTGAAACCAACACCTAACAGATAGAAAGTTTTTCTTTCAAGGAAAGAAAAGGAAGAAATATAAAATAAAGAAAAAAAGGAAGATATGAAAGAAAGGAAGAAAAGAAGGAAAGAAAGAAAAAAAGAAAGAAAGAAAGAAAGAAAGGGAAAGAAACAAAAAGAAATAAAGAAAAAAGAAAAGAAAGAAGGAAAGAAAGAAAGAAAGAAAGAAAGAAAGAAAGAAAGAGAAAAAAAGCAAAATGAAAGAAAGAGATGAAAGAAAGGAAAAGAAAAGGAAGATAAGAAGGACAGAAAGAAAAGAAAGAAAGAAAAGAAAAAGAAAGGATAGAAAGTTTTTCTTTCAAGGTAAGAAAAGGAAGAAATATAAAATAAAGAAAGAAAAAAAGGAAGATATGAAAGAAAGGAAGAAAAGAAAGAAAGAAAGAAAGAAAGAAAGAAAGAAAGAAAGAAAGAAAGAGATTAAGAAAGAAAGAAAGGATAGAAAGTTTATCATTAAAAGTAAGAAAAGGAAGAAAAATAAAAATAATGAAAGAAAAAAGGAAGAAATGAAAGAAAGGAAGAAAAGAAGGAAAGAAAGAAAAAGAAAGAAAGAAAGAAAGAAAGAAAGAAAGAAAGAAAGAAAGAAAGGGAAAGAAACAAAAATAAAGAAAAAAGAAAAGAAGGAAGATATGACAGAAAGACAGAAAGAAAGAAAGAAAGAAAGAAAAGGAAAGAAACAAAAAGAAATAAAGAAGGAAAGAAAAACAGAAAGAAAGAAAAAAAAAGAAAAATGAAAGAAAGAGATGAAAGAAAGGAAAAGAAAAGGAAGAAAAGAAGGACAGAAAGAAAAAAGCAAGAAATAAAGGAAAAAAGAAAGAAAGAAAAAAGAAAGAGATTAAGAAAGAAAGAAAGGATAGAAAGTTTTTCTTTCAAGGTAAGAAAAGGAAGAAATATAAAATAAAGAAAGAAAAAAGGAAGATATGAAAGAAAGGAAGAAAAGAAGGAACGAAAGAAAGAAAGGGAAAGAAACAAAAAGAAAGAAAGAAAAAAGAAAAGAAAGAAAGAGAAAGAAAGAAAGCAAGAAAGAAAGAAAGACGGAAAGAAAGAGTAAATGAAAGAAAGAAAGAAAGAAAGAAAAGTTTTTCTTTCAAGGAAAGAAAAGGAAGGAATATAAAAGAAAGAAAGAAAAAAGAAATGAAGAGCTCTGTCTTTCTCTCCTTCTCTATCCTCCACTTCACCTCCTTTTGCTGCCAACCACATCGCACATGGAACAACAAAACAGAGTTTTGATTAACTAAGAAGTGAAAGTATATCCATTTTAGTTTTTGTAATAAATTTTAATCATCTATCTTCATCTTTTTGCAGTTTATTCAAGTAAAATCCATTTTTGCAGGACAATAAGTGTCCATGAGAAGTGTAATGTACTGTTACAGACTTATGATGCAGGTTTAACAAAAGGGATTCACTTTTTAGATATTTGCAGATACAGAGTTTTTGCTGTAGGTTGATTTAACAAAACATATATACAGTGTGTTTTTACACCATATCCACCCCTGAGAAACAGGAGTATAAAATCTGCTGTTCTCCACTTCCCTCTCGGTCAGGTATCGTGTCTCTGGTGTCTCTCTCCCTGCTCTCCCTGGAGCGATACTCGGTGTTGCTTTGCGGCAGCGTCCTCTCTGACTCCTCGCAGTACCACAGGGCCAGGCTGGCTGTCGCTGCCTCGTGGTTTTACTCGCTGGTCTGGACGGTGCCTCCACTGCTGGGCTGGAGCAGGTCTGGGCTGCTTTAACATGAACCAGATATAATTAAACTAGTCATTCATACAGTGGTGTGAGACATGTTAAAGCTACACTGGAGCCCTCAACAACAATTAGCCGCTTTGGCTAACATCCATGAACTGTTGTTAACTGTTGTTTGGCATTAGCCACTACATTAGCCGCTATGTATGCTACATTATAGGAGACAACCCTGCTTGATGTGGATTGGTCTGGGATGAATGTGATGAGCAAAGCGATTGCCTAATCACAAGCTTTTTTTTTTTAATGTTCTGCCCCTGAAAACAAATTTAAAGGGCTCCTACCCTACAGAAATATTTCTGTGGCAGATATATGGAGCTGTCCATCTGGCTTGTCAGGTTACCGTCATTTCCCATTGGCATTAACCGCACAATCTGAAAATGTAATACCTACAGCAAATTAATGGTAAATTTAAGACAATTTAAGACCTTAATTACCTTGATTTTAATTTAAGACATTTTAAGACTTTTAAGGACCCGCGGGAACCCTGTGAATGAAAAAGAGCAGAATGACGAAAATCGTATAGTCTGCCCCTTTCTCACAAGATATTAATTTCACTAAACACATAGTACAAATTAAAATAAAAAGGACTGCAAGCAAATGCCTTTTTACAGCTCATTATTTGCTTTTATCAAAAACAATCAAACAAAGACTCGATCCACAATATGATTCATGCCATAATTCAGGCTTTGAAAGGGCATTTCAGCTTTTTCATGGTACTTATTAAAAGATAGAATACAATTGGTTTGTGGATAACAATAGAGATGCACAATATTATACAATATTAGACTTATTAATTTGTTTCTGCATATAATTGCGTAAAAAGGTGATTACAGGTATTTGCAGATGCTGGATGTGTCTGTTAAAAACTACGCAACGCCTGAATGTTTATATGTTATCAAAAACATTTTAAAAGTCCTTGAAAGTTGCATATTGTGACATTGTCCAATTTGAATCTCTGTTCATCTTTGACCTGTAATGGAGCAGTTATGGGCTGGAGGTCACCGGCACCACCTGCTCAGTCCAGTGGCAGCAGCGCTCAGCTTCGGCTCGCTCCTACGTCAGCTGTTTGTTCATCTTCTGCCTGCTCCTGCCGCTGATGCTGATGCTCTTCTGCTACGGGAGAATCCTTCTGGCAGCGAAAGCTGTGACCAGACAGGTGAGTGTGGAAGAGTGACTTTGTCTTCTGCGTTTGACTCCTCTGTATAAACCTGCTGCTTGTTTGAGCTAATAGTCTGTTTCAGTCTCAGAGGGCCTGCAGATGGAATTCTCTTCTAAACTAACCAACACCATAGTAGGTTTATTTACCATTGATTATCTCAACTTTATCTTCTTGAAGAGGAAAAGCTGTCAAAAGGGCATTGCTATCCTTTAGCAGTAACCCTGCGTATTAGTCATGAAGCTGATTGTAATGTGACGAATGAATGAGGAATATTTGGGCTATCTGGCAAATATACTTTGAGGTGGATTGGTTAGATATTTTTAAATGTCAACTCAATCTGAAGCAATATGTGACCATGCTGGGCACTCTGCACACACTCCACCGCTTTTATTATCACACATTTATCATGTTTACATGAGAGCTTTAACTCTAAATAAAAGTTAAATCATTTTGAAAGGGACTGTGAGGAGTTTCTAAGTAATTACAAAAAAGTCTCACTTTTTGATATATGCCTGATTGAAATACACACTTTAAGATGAGTTTTATAGCATCTAAATAGGTTGTCTATAAATGCTATTCCTTAGCTTCGTGGTCGGGTCGGACAGGGCTGGACTGGCCTGGATACTCAACTTCGGAAACAAGACAATTAAAACTAGAGCAAATTTATATTATTCAGACACGTCTTAGAGCACCGGGCTGTAAGTAGAGATATATAGCCGGCTACAAAACTACAATACTAAGTTTTCCAAAAATTGCTTGTCACACATCAAAAACTACCGCTACGTAACTAGAAAGAGATACATTACCTCGTCGCTTTGCATCCTGTAAGTTGTTGAAAAAAGAAGTTGTAAAGCAATGCAGAGTTCTGAGGAAGGTCCGAGCTGCATTCATTAGCATCACAACAAACACACGCTTTGGCTTCAGTCACGTCTTTTGGTGCATGCCAGTTGTAGTCAGAAGTAGGAATTTCCTGGTTCTGAGTAGGAAACTGCAACTGGAACGCCCCACGAAGTCTGAATTTCCTACTGGGAACTCGATGAAACCTCACCACCCCCGAGTTGACAAACGAAGATGGATGCCCCCAGTGTGAACAGTTATTTAGCTCCTGTAATAATACATTTATTTGCACTTCTGACTGGGGTGCGTCACTCTAGATCAGCTGTATACATAGTATTGTTAGACTTATATTTACAAAAATGCTGCCATAGTGATAATCACATTCTTCGTACAACAACGCAGGGCGTGCTAACAACAGCTAACAATAGCCTGGTAGATCCGCATGTTTTTTTCCGACTTCAACTGGCACGCCGATAAGTCAGAGATGATGTCACTCCCAGTTCCGAGAAAAGATTAAAAATGACCATGTACACACCTAATTCAGAATGAAAATGACCATTCCGAATTAAACTTAATTCTAAAGTAAGTGACTGGTTTATTCTGATTTTAAATCCAAATGAAATAATTTCTCCATCATGTAAACGTTCATTGTGCTTTAAATTAATTCCAGTTGTTCTACACGTTTATTCCATTGTCCTGTCGCGATGACACACATGACGCTGACGGAAATAGGAAGGCCGCCCAAAGCAAGCGTTGGAAGTGTAGATGGACGTAGAAGAGCGGTTTTCCTGATAGAGACGCTGAACCGTAAATACGTCACTACGTCATGTCTGCCCCCGTCCAATCAGAACCATTAAACCTCTATTTGGAATTACAGTTTCCATGTAAACACTAAGGAGAAAACTTTAATTCCAAACTATATAATTCTGAATAATTTATTCAGACTAAAGGTTTATTCACACCTGGCTCGTTTGGGGCAGTTGTTCTGAAAGAACGAGTCAAATCTGTATTTTCTTTTCTTGTAATCACACACTGTTGAAGCATTTATGACTTAATAATGACAACTTACTTGCTAGAATTGTTTACTTTTATTTCTCATGAAAGAAGGGTAAAAAAAATCTACTCAAAGGGCATTTCTTGCCACATTTATTGACACAAAGACAAAAAAGAAGTGTTATGATAATAATATTAAAGGGTTAAATGATTTCAAGACTGTGTTAAAGTACTTTTTGAACATTCTGAGCACACTGCAACAATACCACGATAATAATGATAACCGTGATACAACATTATCATATTGTTACATCCCTAGTCAGGGTTTTAGTCCCTGTAGTCTTGTATTCAACAGGTCAGCAGAGTCAGCAGGTCGTTTGCTGAGCAGAGGGAAGGCCGGGTGTTGCTGATGGTCGTCTCCATGGTGACGGGATACCTCTTGTGCTGGATGCCATACGGCGTCGTGGCCATGTTGTCATCTTTTGGACGTCCTGGCATGGTGTCGCCTGCTGCTACGTTAATCCCCTCCCTCCTGGCGAAATCCAGCACCGTCATCAACCCGTTTATTTACGTACTGCTCAACAACCAGGTAACAACCACACAAAGGTGTGTGAGGAGTTTAAGAAGAAAGTGACAGTCATTACTGTTTTACTTTTTTTTTTTCTTTTTTAACAAGACTCCGATCTGCCACACTTTTTTTTTTCTATACGTTACCTCTCACTTGAGTGGTAGTGGGCATTTGTCTTCATAGTCTTGTATTATAATATATAGTTTTTATTTTTTTTTTCTCTTTTTAAAACAAAGGAAATAATTTTTTATTAGTTCATTTTAAAATCTACAATTATCAGGATTATCAAAAGTTGGGAAGAAAAAAAACCCTTAGTTTGAAAAAGTTTTGAAGTAAAAATAACAACAACAATAATAACAATAAGAATAAGAAGAAGAAGAAGAAGAAGAAGAAGAAGAAGAAGAAGAAGAAGAAGAAGATTAATTAAAGCGAGAAATCTATATATACTAAGTGTCCCAGGGTAAAGGGTTCCTACTTTTAATGTTTATGGTCTTTAGCCTTCTTAGGGAACACACAATATTCTTGAACACACAATATCAGCATTTATCACTTGTTGGTGTACGACTGTTTTAGCTCTGGTTTTCCAATTTTGTGTGTTAATTACACACATTATGAGCTAAAACAGTCTTCTCTTGTTAGTAAATGATTCATTGAAAATTCCATATTTTACAGATTTGTAATTTATGTCGACATCTAACCCCACATTTTTCAATCCACATTTTTGTATTCTTTTTGTTCTGTTACAGTTTATGAGTAAATATTCAAGTGTTTCTTCTTCATTGCAGTTAATCATTGGGCAATTTTTGGTTTTGACAAAACAGCTTCACTGGTAGTCTGTTCATAGACATAAGGCAAACTGTCTCTGAGGTTTTCTGATAAATTTTAATCTTGTATGTTTTTTTAAATTATTTTTCTGAATTAATTAGTTTTATTTAACCCTTTCATGCATGGTGTCCACTCCAGTAGACAGATACTAGGATAAATTCTAGAACTTTTACGTTACAGCACCATGTCCAGCTACCAGGTGGTAAATTGGTAAATTCCAAAACTCCTGTCTTAAGCCCCATGAAAATATTTTAATTGCACATTTAATTTCACACACAAAAGTCTTTTTAACTTTTTATCTTTTTTATTTTGGTTGTATTTACTTTAATTTCATCTCCTATTTCCTTTTATTTTTTGGTAGATTTAGCCTTTTTAATTTCTTTCTTCCTTTTTATCTTAGGTGTTATTAATCCTTTGTTTTTTTCTCTGCTTCTGTCATTTTTGGCACTTACGTGCTTCTCCACTATTCTGTTTAAAGTCTCACAATTTCTGTGATTGTATCGTGTAAATGTGTATGTGTATATGGATGTGTATATACATATACATATACATATATATATATATATATATATATATATGTACAGTTGTGCCCAAAAGTTTACACCCCCCAGCAGAATTTCTGATTTTTTGGCCTTTTCTCAGAAAATATGAATGATAACACAAAAACCTTTCTGTCACTCATGGTTAGTGGTTGGGTGAAGACATTTATTGAAAAAAAGATAAGTTTACTCTTTTTAAATCATAATGACAACAGAAACTTCAAAAATTACCCTGTTCAAAAGTTTACACCCCCCAGTTTTTAATACCTTGTGTTTCCCCCTTGAACATCAATAACAGCTTGAAGTCTTTTGTGGTTGTTGTGGATGAGGGTCTTTATTTTCTCAGATGGTAAAACTGCTCATTCCTCTTCTCAAAAAGCCTCCAGCTCCTGTAAATTCTTGGGCTGGCTTGCATAAACTGCACGTTAGAGATCTCCCCAGAGTGGCTCAATGACATTGAGGTCAGGAGACTGAGATGGCCACGTTAAAACCTTCACTTTATTCTGCTGTAGCCAATGGCAGGTTGATTTGGCCTTGTGTTTTGGATCATTGTCATGTTGGAACGTCCAAGAACGTCCCATGCGCAGCTTCTGGGCAGATGAGTGTAAATTTTCCACCAGTATTTTCTGATAACATGCTGCATTCATCCATCCATCAATTTTGACCAATTTTCCTGTGCCTTTGTAGCTCACACATCCCCAAAACATCAGTGATCCACCTCCGTGTTTCACAGTAGGAATGGTGTACCTTTCATTATGGGCCTTGTTGACTCCTCTCCAAATGTAACGTTTATGGTTGTGGCCAAAAAGTTCAATTTTGGTCTCATCACTCCAAATATCTTTGTTCCAGAAGTTTTGAGGCTTGTCTCTGTGCTGTTTGGCATATTGTAAACGGGATATTTTGTGGCATTTGCGTGGAAATGTCTTTCTTCTGGCGACTCGACCATGCAGCCCATGTTTCTTCAAGTGTCTCCTTATTGTGGATCTTGAAACATCCACCCCAATTTTTTTCAGAGAGTCCTGTATTTCAGCTGAAGTTATTTGAGGGCTTTTCTTTGCATCTCCAACAATTGTCCTTGCAGTAGGAGCTGAAATTTTAGTTGGTCTGCCTGACCGTGGTTTGGTTTCAACAGAATCCCTCTCTCTCCACTTCTTAATTAGAGTTTTAACAGTGCTTCTTGGCATCCTCAGTTCCTTAGATATCTTTTTAAATCCTTTTCCTGTTTTATACAGTTGAAATACCATTTCTCACAGATCCTTTGACAATTCTTTTGCTTTACCTATGACGCAGAAACCTGAAATTTCATCGCAGTGAAAGATGCATGTGTCTGTCAGGAGCTCAGAAACTCACTGAGCTTTTACACACACACACTGATTACAAGCTAACAGATCACGGGTGAGGTGGTTACCTTTAGTAGACATTCAAACCCATTTGTGTCAAGTTTTGTGCATGTTAGGGGTGTAAACTTTTGAACGGGGTCATTTTTGAAGTTTCTGTTGTCATTATGATTTAAAAAGAGTAAACTAATCTTTTTTTTTTTTTTTTTTTTTTTTTTTGAACTATATTTTTATTAAGCATAGAAATTCACAATACAAAACAAAATACAAAACAAAACAATCCTTGACAACAACACATAGTACAAATGACAGTCCATAGATAAAGAGTCTCTTTTCACCCTGCTGGGGCCAGGAAATTTCACTGACGTCAGTAATTTAAAATTAAATGAGTGGGCAATTATGAAATTACAGCATAGTGTGGGTTTCCCCTCAATTAAAGAGGTATCTTGTTAAAGGTAGCCACCGCCTCTTAAAAATCTCAGTCTTTAATTGTAATTGGGCAGTTAAAACCTCCATTCCATACACCTCCCTCAACTTCTGTTTCCATTGTGTTACTGTAGGTGCCTGTGGGTTCATCCAATTTATTGTCACCATCTTCCTAGCAATCATCAAAAGTATATGCAACAGGTACCTTTGGTCTCTCGTGTACATGTCTTCAGGAGTTAGATCTAGAAGAAACTGACTTGGGGTGAATGGTAAATCAATCCCCATAACTTTATCTATCTCTCTTTATCCCATTCCAAAAAGAAAGCATCATTGGGCAGTCCCAAAATATGTGCGAGTGGTCGCCGACCATTCCACATTTTCTCCAGCAGTACATAGCAGTTGGATTATCTGTAAATTTGGCAACCACCATAGGTGTCTTAAAAAACCTTGTTTTCATCTTCCAGTCAAACTCCTTCCACATGTTACTATTAATACCTTTATGACATCCAATACACATTGTTTCCCATTCTCCATCTTCAATTATGATATTTAACTCCAGCTCCCATTTATTTTTGATGTGTAAAGTATTGTCCGGTATATCCAGTAGCAGATTTCTGTATATATGAGAAACATGTTTCTTGTTAGGTAGTTGATGTTTAATGATATTTATAAAATATTTCTCTACATTTGTTGGAGCATTTTTAATTACATTCCAATCCTTATGGTTTGTGATGTAATGCCTAATTTGAAAGTACCGGAACATATCACTTTGAGGTATGGAGAATTTATCTTGGAGATATGAGAACGGCTGTAAGACATTGTTACAGAACAACTGGTCAATGATTCTTAGGTTTCTGGCTGCCCATCTCTTAAAAGAGATATCTGTTGTTGAGGGGGGGAAATTCGGGTTTCCGGCAATTTGTATGGCCCGTGAAAGGGCAGCTGTCCCTCTAATTCTCTTTTGGACTGTCGACCATACTTTTAAGGTGTGCTTCACCCATACATTTCTGATTTCCAGTTTTTCTTGGGTTTGCTTACTCAAGAACACTAGTACGGATAGAGGCATAGTTGGCAGTGAATTCTGCTCTATGTTTACCCATCCCGATTCCACATCATTGTTAATCCAGGCTACCACTGTTGTTAATTGTGCTGCCCAAAAATAATATTTTATATTGGGGAGGCTAAGTCCACCCCTGTTTTTCCCTAGAGTGAGTGTTTTAAGTCTCACTCTTGGTTTCCTGTTTTGCCATATGAATCTGGATATAAGCTTGTCTAACATGTTAAAGACTGATGTTGGGATCCAAATTGGGAGAGACCTAAATAAAAACAAGAGTCTGGGGAGTAGATTCATTTTAACAGCCTCTACTCTACCCAGAAGTGATAACGGTAGCACATCCCATCTTGCCAGTTCATTTCTAAATGTCTCAAATAATTTTTTATAATTAGCTTGATATAGTTGTGTTACTTGGGGAGTGAGTGTGGTTCCTAGGTATCTGAAACCCTGCTTGGACCTGCGAAAGGATACTACATCATCAAGTTGACTAGGCCATGTCCCGGACACCATCATCGCTTCTGATTTACTAGGATTAACTTTATAGCCAGATATTAGACCATATTCATTAAGATTTTGCAAGAGAGCGGGGATTGAGTGGACAGGGTTTTCTATAAATAATAATATGTCGTCTGCGTATAGAGCTATTTTGTGTTGGTTTCCACTCTCATCTCTTATTCCTTGTATAAGGGGATTATTCCTGATCAATTCTGCGAGGGGCTCGATGCTGAGAGCAAACAAAACTGGAGAGAGTGCATCTCCCTGCCTCGTTCCCCTTCCCAAATTGAAGAAATCAGAGCACTGGCCATTAACTCTAACTCTTGACCGTGGGTTCATGTAAAACACATCAATCCAACTTAAAAAGGTTTCTTTAAAACCCATATGAGCCAGTGTTTGCCTCAAAAATGTCCAGTCCAATCTATCGAATGCTTTCTCAGCATCTAGGCTGAGAAGCATTGATGGGGTCTTTCTATGAGAAGCAATAGATTGTAAATTTAGAGCTCGTCGAACATTATTGGTGCCCTGCCGTCCGCTGATGAATCCAGTTTGATCTGAATTAACTAATTTCTGTATGTGTCTTTGTATTCTATTTGCCAAGATAAAGGTCAGGATTTTTAAATCCTGACAGAGCAAACTTATGGGCCGGTACCCCATACACTGAGTGGGGTCTTTTCCGTCTTTATGTATGACTGTGATGATTGCTTCTGACCAGGTTTTGGGGGGGTCCTTTTCATCCAGTGCATAATTATATATCCGACATAAAATTGGGGCTAGCTCTTCAACAAAAACTTTATAGTATTCCCCAGAGAATCCGTCAGGACCTGGGGATTTACTGTTCTTTAACTTACTTATACTAGCTATTATTTCCTGTACTGTTATAGGTAAACTAATCTTTTTTTCAATAAATGTCTTCACCCAACCACTAACCATGAGTGACAGAAAGGTTTTTGTGTTATCATTCATATTTTCTGAGAAAAGGCCAAAAAATCAGAAATTCTGCTGGGGGGTGTAAACTTTTGGGCACAACTGTATATATATACACTTTGTAACCCTGTTTTGAAAAGTGCTATATAAATTTTATTATCATTATTATTATCATTATTATTATTATTATTAACCAAAACTGTCCGTCTCCATAAATTTCTTGTGCCATGCATGAATTGAAGGACGTGATGGTGGATCTCTTCGATACTTTGTTCTGTAGTTTTGCTGAGTCTGCACATCTGATTTTGTCTCAATAAACCAGGATACACATTGTGCCTTCTCTTGAGGAGTAGCCATTTTACAGGGGTTCATTTAACAGCTTTCCTTCCATTAACAGAATATCTGAAACACAACATTTTAATGTGAATAAAAACTTTAATAAACACTGATTAAAATAAACAAATCTGGTTAAGATACCTCATCAACTGCCTTTGTAATAAACTTTCTGACTTTATGGACACCCTGTTTATTATTTCTCTTTGTCCAGTTTTCCAGGTGTTTCTTGTACATGTTCAGGTGCAGCTCTGAAGCTCAGTCCTCTCCAGTCCACCACACTCTGCCCAGCAGCACGGGGCCGTGGGCTCGCTCTCCTGACCCGCTGTCAGAGGAACTAACCCCTGTACCTGCAGCAGTTACATCCAACGACAAGTCGGACCAAGAGTCATAACTGTATGTGGCTCAAAACATAAATAAAAGAACTCTGGATTATGTTTTGTCAATGTTTCAAAACATTTTATCATACTGTACGTATGGCAGAGGCAGGCCACTGGGCTATCATGTGTACCTGTTATGCTTTAGAATATAAAAAATATAAATGTCCTTAGATGTTAGTATTTTAACTTTTGTGAAATGGTAAATGGACTTCAGCTTCAGTAGCCTTTTATTAAGCACATTCGCCGGAGTTGGGTTTGAATCTGCACCTTCTGATAGCCAACTAATGTCAGACTGCACCACCAACACCTTTTCACCTCAGTTTGTTGTTTAACTTCAAGTATAAGCTGATTAAATGGCCTCATGGTCAGAGTTTACTTTATACTCTAAATCTGATGTCCCACTTAATCTAAAAACACTAACTGTACTTATTTCAAAGGCTACATAAAGCAAATCTGAACTTACTATTAAGTGAGAATTTTATTGAAAACAAAAATGTGATTTGCAGAGTTTTACTCTTTAAATATAGTAATGTTTAGTATTTGAGTTAAGGGTGAGTATTGGCAAGAACCTCATATTATAATATCATGATCTATTATATTATACAGTTAACTAAGAAAAAACTACAGATGGTGTAAATCACACAGTGTTACTCAAAACGTATATTTAAACGTATATAACAATTAGATTAGATGTAAAAATAGTGGTTATAGTAGTAACAGTCATAATATTACTGAGACCAAGGATTAGTCCAAATGAAGATAAACCATATTTAAATTACATTGTTTGAGATAAAGTTAATGAGTACAGCATGTGCCTGTATCTAAATAATGGATAAATGTTTATTTTACTTTTGGTAAACTTACTTGCATGTGACTCACCTGCTTTAGGATGATGGTGGTCATGGGGGTCACATCAGAAACCACCTTCATGCCTCCGACTCCCTTTAGTTAGACTGAGACGATCTGCAGACCAGAAGAATCTTCTGCAGCAGGACAGGAAGTCTGCAGCTGCTCTCCGATGGTTTTAGTCATAAAGTGATTCTAAATGAGTCTGAGCTGCTCAACAGATTTGTTTAGTTTGTTCCATTTGTCTTTGTTGCTTGGGTGCCTTTTAATTAAAAAAACATACTGATACAGTTTTCTGAAAATTTGGTTCTTGTGTTTGGAACCATTTTGTAACTCAACTTTAAATTTTCTGTTTTGTTTAATTTCAAAACCTTTGCAACCCATATATATTTTTATTGAAAGTTAGTTTATAGTTGAACTTACGAGGTAATGCTGTTTGACACACTTCTGGAACATCTGTTTCATTAAAACTTTTTTTTTGTAAAGTTTTTGTTTGCTGTTTTTCATGGTTGTTTGGTGTCGACTTTATCTTGCTTTTGTGAATTTACCCCATGATAGAAGTCTGTACCTTGTTGGTCTGGTTGTTCAAAAACATAAGAGCATGTGAAAAAACACCTTCCTGTCTGTGACACACTTACCGTTTGTTTGACCTCTATGCCGTGGTCAATGGGCTGCTGTAGGATGGAGGTCAAGCTGCAGGCAGGAGGGGCCGTCTTCTTCTGGTCTGCATTTCACACTGTTTCACCTTTTTGCTGAACATTCTTTGTCCATTTTCAATATGAAAAATATCATGTCAATGTCATAAAACACACAGAAACAGAGATTGTTTTGAAATAAATGCACAGCACAAACAATCCCATTGATCATGTTTGTGTCATTTCACTGAAAATTTAAAAACTGAGTTTTAATATTGTTGCGAAAACCCATTAAAACATTTAAAAAAAATCTCGACCTTGTTACCATTGGTTTCTATGTGGTGTTAAGCTGAAATCAATGTTATAATTTTTGGGGGGTTGTTCTTGATGTGATTATATGTGAAAAAAAAACTGTGCAGAATGATTTCTTTAAGTTAGTGAATATTATTAGTATTGGGTATTTGTGGTTTTGTCTTTGTAAGCTTTTGCTTTATTAAAAACAAACAAAAAAAAACCATCCGCACTTTTGCCATGTCTTTTAAAGGTTTTATTCTACTGTAGATTTTGCTTTTTAGTTTAATAGTTAAGTTGATTTTTGCTTTGCTTGTTTTTAAAGCTTCATTTTACAATATTAACCAAAAGTAGAGTTTAACTAGTTTCTGAAACTTTGATTTTGTTTCCCAGAGAACATTTTGTGAATAGTAATTGTTTGGGTTATTTTATAGAATTGTGTCAGACATCACAGTGATTATTGCCAGCATTGAACTCTGAACCTTGTTGTTCACATATTTGGTCAAAGACAGTCAAACCTGAGAGAAAACACCAACCTGTCTGTGGCCCAAATGCTGCAGCTTCACTCTGAAGACGAGGTCCATGCTGCAGCTTCTCCTCTGACGGCGAGGTCCATGCTGCAGCTTCACCTCTGACGACGAGGTCCATGCTGCAGCTTCACCTCTGACGGCGAGGTCGTTGCTACAGCTTCTCCTCTGACGGCGAGGTCGTTGCTGCAGCTTCACCTCTGACGGCGAGGTCCATGCTGCAGCTTCACCTCTGATGGCGAGGTCCATGCTGCAGCTTCACCTCTGATGATGAGGTCCATGCTGCAGCTTCACCTCTGACGGCGAGGTCGATGGACGACTGCAGGATGAAGCTGCAGACAGGAGGAGTCATCCACCAACTTTTAGTTTTGTTATTCTACCACTTTAAAAACTGGTTGACCTGGTTCATCAAAAACACTGCATTAAGACAAAACTTAAGGGATACACCGACTTGTTTTTTCATGTCTTTCCTCTCTTCTATTTAACAAACCACTACAAATTTATCATTACTCTATATGCTTAAAATTTGACTGCAAAGAGCATTAATCAATAATGGGAAAAATCAGCTCATCTGCACTTCAGGAAACATCAACTCTAGACGTTTAATGGGCATTTAACATTTGCTATTGAATTTGGATTTTGGTTTGTTATTAAACAATGAGAAATTCACAAACTAAACTAAAAATTGACCAGTTTTTTTTCCCTTACCAAAATAAAAATAAGTTCATTATTTTAGCATGGCCTTCAACTAGAGCAGGATTAAAATAAAATACCTCAGCAGGTTACGGCATAGGCCTCTTTAGGAAGTTAGGAGGGATGAAGAGAAGTTGCTTAAACAGTGTGGAGGCTTTAATGCTATCTACGAAACACCGTCTTTCTATCAATTCTACCAGTTTTAAGAAACTCTGCAGTTTACTGTTTTGTTAAATACAAATCTGATTTAGTATTGGCACCTATCAATACTTCATTGATTCTGTTTTATTGAATGTTTTGTTTCTTAAATGAGCCGTTGAGAACTGGTTCTTACTTTGTTTCTGGTAGTTTTTTTGTGATGCTTGATTGAAATAATTCCTTTAGCACATATTTATTAAACAAAAGATTAAGTTGTAAAATTCTGAAGAAAAGAGTCCAAGTCATTCTTTAAGTACCTTTATTTTTATGGCATGGTCATGTAAAGATCGGTTTGTGTCTGAGCTGCTGAATAACTGGGCCACAACAGACTCCAGCTCATCAGGCAGCAGAGACGCCTCACTGTGTGAGAACCTGAGCACGCACCAGGACAACAGGTCGGTGTCCAGGCCCCGACTCCAGACCCACATTTATGAGCACCATCAGTTTGGTGTCAGACCAGGAACCATCATCCAACCCCTACAGAAGAAAAAGAGAATGATGAAACAAAAACAGGCTTTGACATGGTGAACAAACATAATGCAGACAAATACATTAAAAACTACCTGATCCAACTCACCTGGATTTGACTCACCTGCTGTGGGCTTCAGGTGGATCCACAAACCTGACCTGCATCACTGAAGCAGGATGGTGAGGCCTTTCCAGCCAGAAAAGAAAAACATTTTCTCTCCTGGTCAAACCTCTCCAGCTGAAATAATCAGAAAGAAGTCTGTTCTCCATCATCCTGCCCCTCTTACAGTAAAAATGATCCCTCCCATTAGGACAAACTGTTGCCACAGAAGATTTTAGGAGGAACAAACATTAGTGGCACAAAATATAAAAATAAAAGGATTGTGTCAAGCTTTAAGATTTTCTGCAAACTTCAACTTGTCAGTCAGTGCCATTACAGAAACTGCTGTAAACACTTTTCTGTCTTTGACCAGGAACAGTCATTGTCAGAACATTATTTAACTTTAATTTTATCATTACTGTACACAATTATGTGATTGAATACAGTATTAAAAAAAAAAACTCACCTGCATCCCCAGCAAAGTCAACTCTCCATTCAGCAGGCGTTAACATGCTCAGTTTAAGGGTGCAGACTTTACACCCCAAAGGCTTAAAAGATAAGAGACTCGACCCCTTTCAGTCGTTTTACCGACTGCAGTAACCTGCAGAGCCGAGGAAGACGGCGTGTATCGCTGCAGCAGCCAGAACAACTTCCAAACATGTTTTAATGTGGACTTGAGCCTCTCTCCTGTCCTCATCCCAAACCCTCACACACCGAGCTACACTGCTGCCACGCTGAGAAATTATAGAGTTTAAAACTGTGGTTAAATTAAAACTGAATAATCTTCACAACCCGAGTTACAACAACATCAACTAATCAGGAGTAGATCATACTGAGGTGCCTTGGGCGTCACGGTTTTAAGTTGTTTATACATTAGTTAATTTTAACATTTGCATCAGCCTTATTTTACAATAACTGGACTTGGGACATTTAAGTCCATGAACACTCTGGACTTCTGGAAAGGTGGTCCAATCAAGAAAAGCTTTGGCAGTGTATTAAATTAACACGGATTTATTGTTGCTCTTTGCATTTGTTTTGTCTGGTGTAACTTTAACAAACCTATTTGATGAGCCTGCTCGTTTTTTTCCCTGAAGTTGAAACAAATGAAACATTAATTTGCTTGTATGTTTTCTAACCACAAATGGATGCATCAATAGATTTTAGCTGATGATTTATCGAATGTCATACAGATTAACTGTTTAACTTTAAAATTTAACCTTCATAAATAGAAACATTTGTTTTCCACTTTAAACCGCTCTAACAGGACAACAATCTCCAAGAAAAAGGATTTGCTTAGAAACATCCAACCACTCTAGCTCAATAAAAAACATACCTCTGATGACAAAACATTTCCTTACACCATCCAACTCCGAGAACAATCTCATAGGATGATAACACATTGGATTAAAACATCCAACCACCCCGGCAGAACTAATAAATCATGCAGAAAACATTTGCTTTCCACCACCTAACTCCTCTTGCTGAACAATCCCTGTCTTAACATTAACATAAAGCCTGCAACTTCATGGAGCAGAACAGTTCGTTATAAAAAGGACAAAAATCTTGCTTAAAGCCACCTAAACACTCTAGCACAAAATACTTCTAGTGAGGACAACATATTTAGCGAACATCCAACCACTCCAGCAGAAACTAAATAAATCCCTATCGGCAGAAAACATTTGCTTTCCACCCCCTAACTCCTCTAGCTGAACAATCCCTGTCTTAACATTAACTTAAAGCCATCCAACTTCAAGCAAAACAAACTTATGACTAAACATTTCTACCATCTAACTCCTCTGGAATTAAAAAAAACAAAAAACAAGACCAAACATATAGTTCCACCATCCAACATTTCTGGTAAAAGAACATAACATTTACTTAAAGCCACCCAACTTTATAAAGTAAAACAATCCTCCTTAAGACAACTTTCGACAATCTAACTCCTTCAGTAGAAATTCAACTTTCAAGCAGAACAATCCGTCTTCTTATAAAAAGGACAAAACTCTTGCTTAAAGCCATCCAAACACTCTAGAACAAAACAATCCCTCTAACGAGGACAACACATTTGTCTAACATCCAACGAGACAAAACATATGCATCAACCATCCAACTACTTTAGTAGAACAATCCCTCTTATGACAAAACAGTTACTTAAAGACATCCAACATCTCCAGTAAAAACAATAATCCCTCCTTTAAGAACAGAACAGCTGCCTTTAACTATCCAAACCCAAAAAACATCCCTGCACGATGGAGCCATGGATGAAAATTGACCAAAACTCTCAAATTATGCAACTCAAAATCCTGAAAACAAACCTGGCAGCCAATATCTAAGGTTTGACTTAAGCGGTCATTATACGTGTACTTATTTTACTCTTCTACAAACATAATTTTATCATTACTAAATATTTGATTCCATAATAACACATTTTATTTAAATGAACTGACCTCTGTCATTCAATCATGGACCATTTCAACTCCTTACAATTTTTATAGGTTGAAAACTGCCGATTTTTTTACATTAAACATTAAAAAAGGATTCAGTGTAAAAAGATAATGATTGATGTAATGACCAATATAATTTAAATCTGTTTTAGGAAATTCAGACTTTAACTTCTGACTCCAAAACTCACGTAACTCTATTTGGGATTTTTTTTTTTTTAAACTGTAGTTTTATTTTTATTTTTTAACTGTCAAATGTTATTCAATGATTTAATACTTCCACCTAGTATGAAGCATGATGCTAGTTTGCCTTGTTTTTTATTGGCAACACTAAGAATAGTTTAATTAATTATAGTGGCATAATTCTGAGAGCAAGCTCCTGTCATAACTTTCTTTCTACGTGCAGCAACTTTTCCCCTGTTCAGGTTGCAAACTGCAGCTTGTCATTGCTGGATTTCTGTGGTTGCCAATGCAATAGTTGCCCTTCACAGTGGACTCAGAGCCTGATGGCAGCAGTGAAGCTAACGCAGAGTGAGGGCAGAGCATGTGTGAGGCTCAGGTCGGTAAAGGAAGCTGGGCGCTCGTCACTTTGTGGATAAACATCAGGTCAGACTTGGGATCACATCCGGGGTCAGACATTCCTGATTCATCATTCCTGACGACTCATTGGCTGCACCCCCGGCAACGTCGACCAATCACGTGCTCAGTTTAAGGGCGCAAGGGTGCAGAACTCACGCCCCGAGGCTCCGGAGGCAAAGGGACGCCAAACCCTCTCAGCTGCGTTAGCAACTGCCGTAACCAGGAGAGCCCGAGGAAGGCGGCGTGCATCGGCCCACAACACACACAAACAAACAAGCACACACAGACACAGACACACACACCGAGACATACAAAGACAAACGGAGACAAAGAGAGAAAAAAAAAACAGTCTGAAGAACATCTCCAACAGTGGCACAACGACATCCAGCAGACAGACCGGTTATTCTTTTCCTAAATGCAGAAACAGAGTTAAAACTGATGAACATTCTGGATCAGTAAAGTAGAAATATATACATAGATGGAGCAGAGACATAAAGATAGACATGATGGGTTTCTTTAATTTACTCATAAACTGATTTCAACACTTAATTCAAACTTGAGTAACAAATTCTGGTCATATTTATAACACTATGACATCAATCATGAAACATTAATTTCAAATAAAAACAAATTTACTGACCTCCTTCGGCTTGTTTGATGACTCTTTCAAGTTTGTGACGTTGTTGGAAATTTGTCTTCAGTGCAGATGAAATGAAAATCGGTGAAGCAGAAAATTTGCCAACAGGCCCAAAATGGAAACCCGATGCCAGCATGGGTTAAAATCTGATGTTTAAAATATTTGAGGTAGGAAAATCCAGGGGGAAATGAAGTTCAGTTTTTTTTGCTTTTGCATTTTAATTGTCTTTATGTAAATTTCATTGAAAGCACTTTTAAATTGTTGTGTATCAGTTTGAGGAGAGAACTTGAATTTAAAGTTCATTATACTGGGTTTTCATTGGAGCGTTTTTAAATGTCATTTTGTGGTAGTTTTACCTTGGTTTAGGAAGTCATTAAAAAAGTTTTTGTTGAAAATCCGACAAAAGGTATTCGTTAGAAATTCATCCAAAGGTATTTTGTTTAAAATTCGTCAAAATTTGTCAAAAGATATTTTGTTTGTTTTGGTGTTGAAAATTCGTCTTTTTTCAGTGTGTTACTCGTAAAGTCCAAGACTAAAAAACAGGTACAGTATTTAGAACAGTTGACTACTGCAGCTTTGTAAAACTGGCACAAGCAGAAACACACCAGGGATCCACTTCACCACAGAAAACTGAGCCATGGGACTAAAAACAACTTCAACCTGCGGTACATGACACCAGGTCCATTCAAGTTTTACTCTAAACCTGAAAATAAAACCAGACTGAACGATGAGATTTACACAGAGAGGCTGAAATCTGCCAACGCAGCAGGAGCTCAAGGTCCACCTGAAAAAGTTGCTGTGACTGTTTCCTCAACAACGACTGCAACAACAACAACTACAACAACAACCCCACCACCACTAAAACCAAATTAACTGCAGTAACAGCAGCAGAAAAACCAGCAGCATCAGAAAAACCAGCAGCAGCATCACCACCCACGACGCCCCACGAGAACCGGCCGTCCTCCGCTCTTGGCGAGCCGCCCGGCGCTCGCTCAGCAGCACGGGGGCGTCAGGCTCACCCGCCCTGGAGGACAGCTCGACTCTTCAGACGGGGCGAGGAAGAAAATCTGTCCTACCATTGATGATCAAAACATGGACTCCTTCCTGCGATTCCTCCTTTACAACCTGAAAATCAAGAACAAACACCGCTCATCGTTCTGCAGCACAGCTCGACTTTAAATCAAATAAATTTGTAAAAACATATTTACACAAAGTTTGACATCTTTTATCTAAACACTGAAGGATCTGAGTTTGAAGTTTAGATAGTGAACACAGCTCCAATTTTAAACACCAACTTTCTTCATCAGGCACATCACTGGACTTACAACCATGAATTACACTTTGTTTTAAGGTGGAAATATTAATGTATTAATTATCTCTTAATATTTAAACTTCACACCTCATTTGTGTGCCTTAGTTTTAAATGTTTTGTTTTAGTTACTTATTTGGCTTTAATGATATTAAAAACAAAGCTGTAATAGTTTCTCTGTTACAATATCATGTTTCATTTGTCTAAATAAAACTTCACCTGGGCCCAAACTATATATGTGAAAAACTACTTTTGGATTTAAGCATAAAACATTAATTTTATTACATTTAGGTGTAAATCTGGGTTTTTGCCCTGAAACTGATCATTTCTACTTCTCTCCACCAGATGTCGGCATTTTACCATCTGACACACAAATATTAAACACTGCACATAAAAAAATGCCTGAAAATCAAGTTTTACATGGCATATAGTCTTCAACATGATTTACTTTTCCAGTTTTTCTTTCAGCTACTAAATGATTGCATGATGACAATAACCTAGCCTTTAAAGTATTAAAATATCAAATAAATTAGTATTTGCTGCGCATCATTATGGCTGATATTTGTTTAAAAATTAAGCCTAATAAAGTTGGGAATAGCAGTTTACAACATTTTTACACATCCACCTCAGGAAAAACAGATCTTGTGCTTCGGTACAATATTGAGTATTTGAGCCTTAAATGTTAACACATCAGGCTGTAATAATCCAAAACAAGAATACATACTATACTTATACTTATACTTAACATGTAGGATATTGAAAAAATACATAATTTTATTCATCTCCAAAATGGTGGCGTCATGACAATCATTTAAAGAGTTGAAATCTTTAAAAATTAATTTCCATCTCATTTCAATAAGGCCAGATGAAGGTGAAAAAAAACTCACTAAAACCAGAATAATGTCTAATATTTGTGATAGCTTGCTTTTAAAAGTTATTTTTTGTGATTATTGAGTGTTACTGATATTAGCCTTCAGGGTTGAACTTGTAACTTTTCCAAGGTTAAAGATTGGAGACTAAATTCTCTCTGGATCAGAACGGATGAGCCAAAGCTCTGGTCACATTTTAGAATTCATAGCTTTTTAATACTTAGTGTAAACAATTCAACATCTACCAAAGTAAAAGGTTATTGTTAACATATTTGGTCTCTTGTTTATCTTTGTCAAACTGCTTAAATTCAACAGCATGAGTAACAGATTCTATTAACATATTCTCAGTTGTAATTGAAATATGGATTAAATAATTTATTAAATAAATTGGTACAAACTTAATTAGAATTTGCTCTTCAACCAAAATACCTGCTGAAGTGATCAGTAAATAAAGTGCTTTTCTTTCACTTGTGTTAAAGTCAAATATTTTTGTCATTTTATGTTTTTAAAACAGTAGTTTTTTTTCTCCTTGCTCCCTGCAGGTTCTTGAACTGATCCAAAAATCAGTGTCGCCTCGAGCTCACGGCTTCACTCACCTTTCGGTTTGGAGGAGGGAGTCCAGGCCTCACAGGGTCCAGGCCTCCCTTCCCGGGGTCCAGGTCCGGGCCTCCTGCAGTCCGGTCGGTCAGCTGGAGTCTGTGAGCCGAGGGCCGAACCTGCAGGGCTGTGAGCAGAAGCCCGTGAGGACGAGCCGACACCTGAGGGTCCGAGAGTTCATCAGACCGTCTGCAACAAAAACATCAGACCTGATTCATCGTCTGCAGGGAGGACGGTTTTCACATCTTTACAGGCCGGTCCAAAAACAGCTACAGTCTTAAACCAGAACAAACCCACATGCTCTCACTGTGAGGGTTTTTATTTTTACTCACCTGTGGACCAAGAACAAAATCAGCTCTAAAATAACTTTGTCCTCTTCAAATGAGTCTTTAAAACTGACTTCAGACTGAAATACACACACCAAATGTTTATTTTATTTTGGGATTAACAGTCCTTTATGATAATGTAACTGTTTTTTTGCATTATAATACCTATGAGATGCATTAAAGATGTTTCTTTAATTAAATTAGGCTTTTGGAGATAAGCGTGGGAATAAAAACAGGCGTTTCAACAAAGAACAATTGATTTTTTTTGCCATTTTTGCTAATTTAATTCTAAGAATATAATAAAAATGATCCTCTGAAAAGTTTGACCATTATTCCTCAATTCAAATAAATATTAATGTCATTAGAATATCTTAATGGTAACTGCTGGCTGATGGGGACAGTTCTTCTAATATGATGGAAATTATAAACCTTTCAAAAGAAAACCACAAGATATAATCAAAAACTCAAAAAAGATGTTTTCAACTCATTTATTTGTACAGACCTGATATGTTAAAAAAACAATATATTCTGGATGTTGCACAGTGGTCTATTCTATTTAACAAAAAAGTGATTAAATCAGAGATGGACACAGCTTCTGTTTTGTCACAGGGTCGTTTACACTTTTTGAAGGGTGCATAAAAACACACAGGGTTATAAAAAAAGGTTACATTTTTGAGTTTCTAAACTTTAATGTAAGTTGCAAAAAACAGTCTAATGGGCTAAAACAGAATTTAAGTCCATTTGAGTCACTTTTTTGCTGAAGGCAGTCTAAACTTAACTGGTTTAAAAGACAGTTTTTCAAATGTATGTAAATGAAATTTAACATTTCATCACAGCAGATTTTGACAGCTTTTCATAAATATAAACTTTAATTCATTTTAAGTTGACTGGTGAATAAGAGGAGGAGGGCTGCATAAGGCCTTCAGGTCAACACTGTTTAATCCTGCTGCTTGTGCTCAGTGAATGAACACGATAAACCAGCACATTTGAAATAAAGTTTAATATAATTTCAAGCTTTATTTGAAACTGGCTGAAAGAAAAAGGGGGAAATGGCACTCAAACTCAAATTAATCTATGATTAAATACCCTATTACAGCCAAATATTACGATGGAAAGTGTGAGCAATTCTTTTCAGGAACAAAATTAGCAATTATTCCTTAAATGGAGAGAAAAGATCTTTAGGATTTTACAAATGTTCATGTTCTGGGCCTTTATTCTTTAATCAGAGTTTTGATACCAGAATGTAAACTTGATAAAATAACAGAATAAATGCACTGATTGATATCTGCATTAATATAAAAGGCAAAAAAATATCAAAATTATAAACAGTCCTCAAATCATTCTTAAAATGTAGCTCTATGGCCAAAGTCTGAACAGAAGATATTTGCATTAAACCTTTAAATTTTAATTCTTTGCTCCTTTAAAGGTGCATTCAGCGATCTTCTAATCTTCTAATCTGATGCAGTATTTGCAAAATTCACCGTATTTCTCCTCTCCATCCACAAGATGTCCCCACTGACAGCATGTTGAAAAAAAAATTTGGTCTCAATACACAGCCTTGACTCAGAATTTCAGCAGGTAAATACTGTGGCTCGGTCCGAGTTACCAAAACAAAGTAAACCCCCCCACATCCAGGGGGCGATCATACTCATGCGCAGATCAGACAGAGGGGGGAGGGGGAGTGTTTAGCGTCTTGATTAGCGTAAGAGAGAGATACAATAGTTGCGGTAGCAATGGCTGAAAACAGCCCAAAAGAAAGAGGTCAGAGGAGTGAAAAGTGGAAAAGAAGAGCTATGACTAAAAGAGCAAAGACCCGGGTCAACATTGGTGTTGCTTTCCGACGGTGGAGGGAACTCCGCGAATTGAAAGACCTGAAAACGGACGCGGATGTCGCCGTCTGTCTGCTGGATAGGTAAGCTAAGCAGCATTAGCTTCGTGGTGCTTAACATAACAGTAGCTGACGTCAGGCATTCATCTTATTGTCTAATCTGCCAAAATGTACTGTTGATGTGATGTTTTCAATAACGGCAGTCGAGTTGTCTGACCAGTCGGGGTTTCCTTAGCTACGTCAGCTACGCAGCTTCTACGGCCGTTTCCATGACGATGCACGTCAATCAGCTTTCGGGAGGCGGGTCTAAATTCGAATATAAACAAACCCTCCACTCGTTTTCTCCCACATCGCTGACTGCACCTTTAACCGTTTCTTTAAAGGCCGTGGTGCCCCACAGGTGAACAAACCCTCGATTAGACCTCAGGACTGTGGAGGAAAAGTTTGACCGACTGCTCCCCCACTCTGTGGGCAGATTCACATCAGCAGATTCCAGTATCACTGATAAAATCATGCATCCATGTTAATAATAGTTTTTTTAAAACTGACTAAATATATCATCCTTAAAAAGTTATTCAAATATTTCTTTACATTTTTGGAAACCTCATTTTCACCTCTTTCCTTGTATAATTAACTTAAATATCAAATTAAATATACATTTCTTAAACATTCAAATATATCACACAATCTTAACTGGTCTTAAATGTTTAACTTTCAATATTTTGTCAACTTTTTTTTCGTATTTTAAAACCAAATTAATAAATAAATGTAACAGCTTCAAAAATGACCATCTAAAATAGGGTATAAATTATCTGTTCTACTTAAACTGCCACCAAAGTCAGAAACTTTAAAATCACAGACAGGTCATAAAGTTTTATTAAAATAAACTCACTAAAATCCAAACTTTAACAGCTGTAGGTCTGTTTGATTTTATTCTCCAACACTGTTTCCTCAAACATATTTTTAATAATTATCTGGTAAATATTAAACTTTTGCTCCATGAGAAGCTTTGGCCGCCCTCCACCTAAAACTCTGGTTCAGGTCTTTCTCTGCTTCAGTGTGAACAGGGTCTGAAGTTCCGGGTTAAAAATCTGAATGTAAAGTTTGAAGCTTAAAACTTTTTAGAAAACTAAATTAAACATTTTAGTGTCGCATCGTTTTAAAATATTAAAGAACTAAAGTAGAAGAATCTTATTTATTTATTTATGTTTTTATAACCTTAGTCCTTAAACATTTGCTGACTTTGTCACAAACTTCACAAAGTTGAAGGAAAAGCTGTTAAAAACTCTTCAACAAAGTCTCGCGCAGCTCTTACCTGTAGCTCAGGTGTGTCGGACAACTCCAGACTGACGGGGAGGGAATTTCAGCCATCTTTACACCTGCTTTTCATTTCTCATTTCTCTTCATTGAGTCGCAGGTGAGGCTTCTCCACCTAAACCTACACTGGTACTAATAACTAAACTACCTCCTGGTCTCCGGCAGCGCGTGCGTTGCTGCCGCCCTCTGAGTCAATCGTCAGATCCTCTTCTCGCGTCCTCTTCGCCTCAAAGGTGGAAATGTTTGGACAGACCACGCTTTTATCACCTGATGACGTGGTCTTAATTTCCCGCCACACCTGCCGCTTCACTACCGGAAATTGAGAGCTTCGGTTCCTCCGCCGGATCACACCTGCGCGCGCGGCGGGGCGGAGGGAGACCGTTAAGCTCACCTGTGCTGCGCGTGCTGAGGTGAGTGTAAAAAGGATTTGGTTAATGTAATTCTGATTCATTATGTCCTCTCGACTGATGACTCTGAACTACAATCAGAAAGAACATTTGCGCGTGCCCCTCTTCCTCAGTTAAAAAGCAGCAAATGGTGAGTCGATGGGAATTTCGACTCTTTCCAGTGATCCGGATCTTTTGGCTACACTCACTGATGAGATCCGACTCTCTCCCAAACGACTCTTCATTTAGTATACCCTTTTGGCATCACTAAATGATCAAAATTTATCTAATAAATGTGTAACTGCCCCTCATCATTTCTCTATTTTAAGTTTTTGGTTGTCCCGTCTTTTTTTTTGTTTTACATAAAGCAGAATTAATGTTGGCTCCTGAGTTTCCACCCAGCATCCTAAAATCAAAACACTGCTATGGAAGAATGGTAAAAAGCAGCAGGTTCATTTAAGCCCACATAAGTATCAAGAATTATAAAGAATAAAGAAGAACAGAAGACAATAAAACATTCAGCCCCCTTTAATTACAAACAGCCTACGAGTTTTGTTTATATCTTCGTTTCTAGCTTTGTGTCGTGATTATACTTCCTAGCTTAAATGAATGAACTATGTATACATATGCTATACATTGTACGCCTAAATATACTATGCATAAGTACGGAAGAATATAAGGGCCATGTTAGATGGGTAAAATGATTTTGGGGAAGTCGAGATTAAAGTCTACATTTTGAGATTAAAGTTGAAATGATGAGAATAAAATCAAAGTACAATTTTGTGATAAATCAAAATGTTGAGAAAAAGTTAAAAGTCGAGAATAAAATTGGAATACTTTGTATTTCGACTTTATTCTGGACTTTTAACTTTAATCCCATCATTTTGACTTTCATCACGAAATTGTATTTCAAGTTTATTGTTGACATTTCAACTTTTATCTCAAAATTTCACCTTTATTCTCGTCATTTCAACTTTAATCTTGACCTGCAAAAATTTATTTTTCCATCTAAAATGGCCCCAAATTCTTCTGTACAAAAGAGAACATTAATGTTGTGTAGTAGATGTGTTTTCTATGCTGTTTTTATATGCATGGATTATGAAATTCAGAGGATGAACTGAATTTGATACACTATTTTGTGTAGTTTGTATTGTACTTATTTGATGTTGTGTTGTAAAGCTTGAAGGCTACATCTGGGATGACAACCATTTTGTTCAGTTTATTGTTTATTAGTTTTAACCTGTCTCTGCCCAAGTCTAATCATTTGGCCCGGTCATAAAGTTCCCCGTTCTTAATCAAGATCTTTTGACTCTTGCTGTTTTTGGAGGGAGCTGAAAAATGCATGTTGCTCCTTTTGACCTAAATTCAACACAGAGACAAGTTATACAGTGATAAAACTGATTAACTTGTTTGTTTGTGTTTTTGTAAATATTCACTTTTTTTAATTTGATGTGACGACACGTTCCAAAGAAGCTGGGACAGGGCCGTGTTTACCAGAGTGTTACTTCACCTTTTCCTTTAACAACACTCACTAAGTGTTTGGGATCTGAGGACACAAACTGTTGGAGCTTTGTAGGTGGATATTAGACGTCTCCATCGCCATAACGCTCTCAAACCAAACCAGGAGTCAGGGGGAGGTTTCTGCTCCTCTCCGAGCTCTCTGCCCTGATTACAGAAGTCATGTTGAGATGAGACCATGACAGAAAGTTCTCGGCTCTTAAAGGGAGGGTGGACGTTTCAGTTTTTACATCCTGACTTTCCAATGAAAGAGAGGCACAGACACAGAGAGACAGAAGAGGGCAGCAGAGAGAGGGAGATATTAAACTGCTTTATTTCCATTTTCTCTTCAACATGCTACCAAACAGCTCTGCTCTAAGATTATACTTGATTCAACCTTATAATGTTGATTTTTCTTGACAGTAACTATTTATTTAAGCAGGTTAACTTTAACTGATAAAAAACCTTAACTGCCTATGATTAGTAAAATTGAGGAACTTTAAGTGATTTTTTAAAAGTTTTCTGTCAAATGTTACTCATCATAATTACGTTTAATCTAACTCATTTTATTGTCTAATTTTACATTGATACAAACTAATTTCTTACCTGCTTTTTGTAGAATCAACTTAATTGTGTTACATAATGTGAATAATATTCGGTTGTATTACTAAAAAAATCACTAAGTTCATACAACAACAAACGACAAGAACTGTTTGGAAAATGTTGCATCATTTTTCGAGTTAAGTCAAAGTATCAGTTTTTACAGAGTAGGGCTGGACGATTATGGTAAAAATAAGAATCCAGATTATTTTAATTTATATTGAAATCAAAATTAATATACACAATTATTCATTTATTTAAAAACTTCAGTACTGATTTAAACACAACTTTAAAGAACCAGCGAGCGGCACATACTGTAATATTGATCCACATAAGTCACACACACTCGCAGTGGCGGCACGTGGAACACAGAAGTGCTATAAAGCGCAGGAACCTGCAAACACGACACTCCACACTGTGTGGCATATTAATCATTTTTCTTCCATTATAATGCTTTTGTGATTGGCAAGATGGCAAAATTGAAATCACGATCAGAATCCGATTAATTGTCCAGCCCTATTACAGAGTGTATTAAAGATTGCACAAGTTAGATATTCAATATTTTGCTGACTAGCAGGTATTTTTGTTTGTTTTATAGACTAATAGACTGAAAACATTTTTATTTAGGTTGACTTTTAATACCCAGTAGTGTGGTGACACTCTAACTCTGTTTTACTTTATTTTATTGTATTTTATTGCTCTTATTGCTTTTATTTTTTTCATTGCTTTTAATTGATTGTACTTGTTTTTATTTATTACGTTTTAAGTACTACCTGTTGTAAAGCACTTTGGTTCACCAAAAGGGTTGTTGTAAAGGGCTGTATAAATAAAGATTTACATTTACATTTATGAATAATAACATTTTTGTGGCCCTTTGAGACTGTGAATAAAAATAATTTGGCCCTCATGGTACCAAAGTTGCCCATCCATAACGTGAAGTAAATAATATGAATTTGTATTGCTCAAAAAGTCTATACATTCATACAATAACAAGACAAAATTTGATTGGAAAATGTTTTATCATTTTTTTGAGTTAAGTCAAAGTAACAGTTTTTACAGAGTATCAATGATTGTACAAGCTAGATATTCAATGTTTTGCTGACTAGCAGGTATTTTTTGTTTATTTATAGACTTCTAGACTGAAAACATTTTTATTTAGGTTGACTTTTAATACCCAGTAGTGTGGTGACACTTTTACGCTGTTTTACTTTATTTTATTGTATTTTATTGCTCTTATTGCTTTTATTGTTTTCATTGCTTTTAATTGCTTTTACATTGTTTTTATTTATTACGTTTTAATTACTACCTGTTGTAAAGCACTTTGGTTCACCAAAAGGGCTGTAATAAAATGGCCGAATAAATAAAGAACATTTACATTTTACATTTATTGATAATAACTTTTTTGTAGCCTTTTAAAACAGTGAATAACAATAATTTGGCCCTCGTGTTAACCAAAGTTGCCCATCCCTGTTCTCGAGTGGGCATCAGACTGTCTTCATCAAAGAACCATTTAAAACATCTGAAAAAACAATGTGGTTCTTAATTTAGTGTGTAAATGCTTTTTTTGTCTGTCCCGGTCATTTTTAACCGGTCTGTCTCGACGTGGTCTTCGTGTCCTTAGAGGTCGCTGACGCTCCACAGACAAAAACATTAATTTACACAAAGCAAAAACCCACAACATCATAAAGTGACACAGACTCTTTTTTAATTCATGGTCAACATTATACATCAACTACAAACCTGCAGTTCTGAATAAACAACATTAGATTCCTGAATGAATGATCAACACCAAAATAATTTATTAAGAAAATAAACATATGTCTCCAAAAATATACAATCATTCTTAACACTGACTGAGCTCTCAGAAAGTGATGATTTGTCTTATGACACATTCACATTCGTGTTGATGGACCATCACGACGTACAAACATGTTGAAATACTTTCAGGTATGAGGTGAGACGAGGTTCAGAGCTGCCGCCTCACCACGGAGGACGCAGCTGAGTTCTTAACGGAGAGTCGTCCAATGATTTAAAACAAGAAAACATCGAGTTAGTCTGTGTTTCACTCACTCGGCCATCCTACAAACACTTCAAAAATACTCAGGGAACAGTCTGAAACGTTCCTGTGAGGAGATTCCTGCTGTCCGTGTTTAAGGTGCATCCACATGCTGGTTTAGAGCAGCTTCTTCTTCTCTGAGTCTAACTGGGGCGCAGAGTCTCTGTGGCCTTCAAACTCTGAGGAGAGGAAAATCAGAGTCATTAAAACTGGGACCACAGCGCATACCAGGGCTGAACAATTATTACAAATTAGATTAAAGGGTAAGTTCGGTTAAGACAGCTTTCACATTGTTTATAGAATGAAGTAGAACAATATACTCACCCTGAAGGCTTTCCTGATCCAAACAGTGCTTCAGGAGATATTTAGATCCAAAATCGAGCGGTGGATATCCGTACAAACGTAGCACAATAGGGCATGTATAGTGCCGCTCCTAAAACTGCATTAATCGTCCATAAACTCATTATTTCACCAATATTCCATCATGGTCCACTCGCGTTACTCCTCCATTACAGTCTGTGTCACTCCAGACATATCTTTGAGCCTCTGCTGACCTCTGAACTGACGAAGAAGACCGAGTGCCTCCGCACATGCACAGTACTCTCTGGAGCGCTGCCTCCACGTCCTCCTTTCTTTGAGCTCCTTGTCTGTAAACTCTGGCTCGAAACTGTAAGGACACCCATCATACTCAAAGTTCTCCTCCACAACATCTTCATCCGACAGATATTCATCCATTTTGCACAAAACTGGAAGAAGAAAGTCGTTGAGTAGCCGGCGTTTGCCCCTGGAACAAGGAGCCGTACTGCGCATGTGCGGAGGCACTCGGTCTTCTTCGTCAGCTCAGAGGTCGTCAGAGGCTCAAAGATATGTCTGGAGCGACACAGACTGTAATGGAGGAGTAACGCGAGTGGACCATGATGGAATATTGGTGAAATAATGAGTTTATGGACGATTAATGCAGTTTTAGGAGCGGCGCTATACATGCCCTATTGTGCTACGTTCGTACGGATATCTGCCGCTCGACTTTGGATCTAAATATCTCCTGAAGCACTGTTTGGATCAGGAAAGCCTTCTGGGTGAGTATATTGTTCTACTTCATTCTATAAACAATATGAAAGCTGTAGAAACCAAACTTACCCTTTAAATCCCAATATGGCTTGTTGCAATTTTCAAATCACAGACAGTGCAATATTTTTAACCCAAAATGTGTTGAACATTTTAGCATTGTGATGGAGTTTCTTGCAATTTCATGCCTATTTTAACCTTTTTTAACCCAGTTTTTACAACTTTATGCCTATCTTGCTCCCATTCATATTTTTTTTTTGGCCACTATCAGACCATGTTTGGAATTTTTACATGGTTTTTGAAATTTAATCCCAATTTTGCTTCTATAATCAATTTTTCTTTGTCACTTTTGATTTTTTGCCATATTTTGCGATTTTATACCTATTTTGCACCTATTAACTTTTTTTCTGCCATTGTACGATTTTTTTGTTACCCAGTTTTTACAATTTCATACCTATTTTGCTTCTGTTCTCCACTTCTCCACTTTTTCTCAAATCTTTTATCCTTAGATTGATTAAATGTCATATTGGTTATACTATAAAATGATCTACTGCTACTAAAATCAGCACAGCACTTGGACTGCTATCTCAAATTAATTACACTACCTGTTTGTCCTCCTCCCTGTTGTCTTGTCTCGTCCTGTTTGTCACTGTTTCCCCTTCTTTCACACTGTGGTGTGGCACGGCCCTCCCCTTCAGCTCACATCAGGGGTTAAATAAAGTTTTATATGATGGAGCAGCCTACATGAAAACCTGGTAGATAAAGATAGCAGCTACATGTTTAGGTTCTGCTCTTGATAGCAAAGAAAATTATAATAATAATAACTTTATTTATATAGCTTCTTTAAAAATAGAAGTTTACAAAGTGCTTCAAACGACAAAACAAAGGAAGAAAAAGGCAGAATAAAATCAACATTTAGGTCATTAGAGACCACAAAAGTCAGAGGAAAAGGCACAGAGAGTCGTGTTAACTGAAGCAACAAAATGAAAGAAAATAGAATAAACTGGTAGGATTGAAACAGCTGGTATAATGCATAATGACAAAGAGATACTATGATAATAGATTTACAGATACAAAGATAAATTTAAGACTGTTAAAGGTTGACAACATCACATCAGGAAGATGGAAAAGAACAGGACAGATAGAGGACTGGTAAAAAGAGAAATAAATAAATAATAATTGTTGTGAAGAATAATTTGACCCTTGTACAGTTTATGTATTCAGTCATGTAATTAACCTCTGTACAACTCTGTACACATGTTTATGATCACTTAACCTTATAACCTTTTCATGTATTTGACTCTATGTAACTCTGTTTTAATCCTGTCATGTAACCATGCTTGTAATTATCTAGCTCTTCTTACAACACATCACGCACCCACATGCCTTAGACATATCTTAGTACATGCCATATATACTGATTCATTGACCTCCGTATCTGACCTCGGTGTGGAGGCTGTCTTTCGACCTCTTATCTGTTGAGGGACATCTTCCATACCAGCTCTGTCTGACTCATTCCAAGACAGTGAGGTACGGAGGTCAACACACACACACACCTTTCTTGACACTCTCATAAATAGAGACAGAACATGACACATCTTCAGTTTTTCAGCATCAGCATCTTGTTGACATGTTGTAAAACTCCAGCGCTGTATTAAACCTCATCATTTTTGCCTTCAGTTGTCTCATCATCATTTTTCCTTTTTGGAGTTATGTCAGGGGTTTTTGGTACGGACCTTACTGAGCTTTTTGAATTATGAAGGGACAAAATCCTGACATAAATTGGTCCTTCGAGTCGCTCCTCACAGCTGTGACCCTGGGAGAGTGGGAGGCCATCGCGAAAGTCCGTGCACGGCCTGGGAAAAAATTTCCAGCATTGAACAGCCCGTCTTGAGGGTTCGGTGGTCTCCGCACTCGACTGGGGCCCGGTGACGAGGATCCATACATGAGACAGCTGACAGCAAACTGGTGAGCATGAATGTTTTGTCTAGCATAAATGTTTTGTCTAGAGTGCAGGCCTAGTGAATGTTTTGTCTAGAGTGCAGGCCTAGTGAGAGAAGCTTCAGAGCGGCTTTACAAACCGCTGGATATCAGTGTAGGATGAACTAGAGCAGCTTTGTAACCTGCTAATTGCCTTACACTAAGAGTTTAGGATGAACTAGAGGTAGTGTGTACAGCTATCTAATTGCCCTAAACTAGTAATCCACTCCTAAGTGTTTTTAACTGCGATAGAAGGCAGTCTCAGGAGTGAAGACAATTGTCTATTATGTGACAATTGTATGTATGTTGTGTGTGTGACACAATTGACTGCAGCTGTTCTTGGTTCTAAATTGAGAGACTGTGTGTGCGTGACACTGGTCAAATGGAGAAGCTGCAGATAAAGACGGCTACATCCGCTGTGAACTAGTCACAGTAGAAGGTTGATGTAGTGGACGATCTTTTTCTGATGGTGGCTGATCTATATTGATTAGTGTATGATTTACACTTTGTACAATGGGGAAGAGAAACAGTAAACCAAGTAAACAGTAAACTGAGTAAAAGATAGAATAAGGAGTATGGATTTGATGTGAACATTAAAGAAGCCAATAAGATAAGAAAAGATAACTATGGTCATTACCAAAATACGATGACTTTCCAAGTTAAAAGTAAAAAGTTTAATTCAGTTTTTAAAAATTTAAGTTAATGGGAAGTTTTTATAAGCACATTGATTATGTTACCAACAATAATAGACAACTAGAACATTCGCTGTTTTTTTTTTTAAAAAGGCGTGCCTAGTTTTCTGTCATTAATGTAACCACACTTTAGGTTATCATTACAAATTCATATATGTGTACTTTTGATAAAAGATAAACTATGCTGATAAAATTACTGCCATTCACTATGGATGAAGTTAAGCAAAAATATATTTGGATAAGAGCTAAATTGCAATGACATAAGTGATAAGATCTTAAATAATGTCTAAATGATATATGACCCCGGGGGTTCTCTTACATATTCTTGACATTTTAAAGCATAAGGTCTGTGATACCAGTAACACCAGTGATGTTGATGTTTGACTATTAAATTGCCACTTCAGTTTTAACTTTATTCATATATTAAACCAAGTGATTTTACATAACTGACCAATTATCATATATATATGTTCATATATATGTATATAAAAATAAGTAAATTTTGAACACTGTTCAATAGAATTGAATCATGGCAGTGGGATAAGTGTTCTTTTAGATATAAAAAGAATTAATGCTGAACTAAGAAAATAATAATTATAATGAAATTGCTACCCTAAATAAACTGAAATTATCTTCATTTAATATGGTATCTAATTACATAATTTTAGTTTAATCTGGATGATAACTTTTTAAGGATACAAAGTTTTACTCTATTATTATTATTATTTTAATTATATAAATATATCTATATATTGTTTGTCTGGAATATGCAGGGACATGTTTGTCATAGTACTTTGAGAATAACCCAGTCACAAGCAGCAGTAAATGCTGAGAACAAAGAGGAGCTCAGCAATATAAAGCAAAAATATATGTTAGAACAACAAAAAAAGATTGATTACAATATGATATGATGACATGGCAATTGTTTAAACAAGATAAGAGTATAACGGAGCAAGCTCTGACACCTAAAGAAAGACAAAGAAAACCAGATTCAAAAGACCAGATATCAGAAGAGGTCCCTGCAAACAGAGGAACCCCTCCATCTGTCTCATTCTTATTCTAAGACTTAAAAAGAATTCTCTTTAAAGAAAAGTTAGAGGTACTTTAATGTTAAATTCTTAAGTGAGCTCTAATTGCTCCTAAACACATAATGCATCAAAATCAATTTATCTATGAATTAATGACCTTATTAAGACTCCAATAACCTCACACCAAAAAAATTCCACTTTGCAAACAAAGAAAATTCAAGATTTAAGGTTTTCTCCTATTGAAAAAACAAACAAACAATAGTTTTATAACAAAAAAGTACATTAAAGCACAAAAAAAACCCTTGAAAAATAATGAAATATGTTATATCTATACTGACGTTCAAGTTGTTAAAAAGGTTTAATGCAATGAAATTAAAAGGAATGTATTGAGATTTCACTTTTATTACATTAATGAGAAGAACTGTTTTGGCACATGAGTGACTTTACAATGCATTAATCAATTAATTAATTTAGTTTTATTATTTTTCTTTTTGGGTTGCCTCAAGGATTAAAGACAAAAAATGAACACAGGCCTCGATAGAGATAATATTTATTAAAGCCTGGTACACTACAGGTATTACGCCTGTGATACAATAATGCAAGACTTACTTAAAGCTGGAGTCCTAACACCATGAGAGGACTGACCTGTGAATACACCTATTTTTCCTGTAATGAAAGCTCTACCCAGTACAGGATTCAGAATGGTAAAGTGTTTACGAGCTGTAAAAAGAGCTGTTTAAACAAATGTACCACTTGTGCCTGATGCACATACATTACTTACTAACTTATGGCCACAGAAAAACATTTTCCAGTTGTGGATCTAGCAAATGCATTTCTTCTTCTATATCTGTAGATAAAAATCACAATTCTTTCTAAATTTAACCCACCTTGTGGTTTACAAATTGTTTTGTATGTTGATGATATCCTTCTCGCCTGAGATGATGATATGCTGCCTAGACTGATTGGCATTATTTAAATTTTTTTAGCTGAATAAGGACATGTAGTAAAATTCCCTTTCAAGACTTCAGTCTGTTCCTTTTTGATGTCCGCTGCACCCACGTGCACGATCAGCTGTTTGACTCCTCGGTGTGTTGACAAAACTTTTGGGAGGAGTGTTGTTATTTCAGAGACAGTGGCTCTGGGATAGCAGCATGTTTTAAATTCTTGTATGGTTAAGGCCTCTGATAGCACCGTCTCCTAGCAGCAGCGTATCTCTGACCTTGACGTTTGGTCCAGATTGTCTGTCTGCCTGCTTTATGGCTCCTGTTTAGTGAAAATGATCCGTTTTCTCTTTGTTTGATAGAATCATTGGTTAAATTCTTAGGACACACTATTTCTCAACCTAAAGACTTTATGGCGTTCTTAGGAACTCTTAACTACTGCAGATAATAGATTCAAAATTTCTGTGCTATATGAGGACTGCTGTACTTGCTGTTAATATTAAACAATAAAGTCTTTCTACTATCTATAAGGAATGAAAACCTCTGTGATTATTTGAAAAAGGCAATACATCAGTCCCTGTCATTAAAGCTACCTGACTATGATAAACCATTTGATCTTTTCTGCCACTCTAAAGGTGGTCACATGTCTGCAGTATTGGCACAGAAAGAAGCCAAATGCTATTGACCTATAGCCTATTACTCTAAAAAAGCTTGACCCCATTGTCACAGCAGCTGCAGAAGCAGTTTCATCCAGTGCTGATGTTGTTTCTTTTTTCTTTTGTCCTTATGCGCTGCTACAGGACAGGATTAGTTTAACTTTCACTTTCAAACATCTGCACTGTATGACTGTTCTTCTATAGTACACTGCACAGTTTTAACCCTTTAAGGCCCAAGACCATAGATTATAGCCAGAAAAATCTATTTCTTTTTGGAGCTGAAATGTTTGTTTCACTTTCTGCTAAAAATCCATAAAAATCAAAATGTCCATAAAATTCAACATATAGATTTTTTCGTATTTCATTTGATACATTAGGTGCTTTTGACGACTGATAATCCATGTGAGGACATTTTTTACCATTTATTTGATTGTTTTCAGATGTTTTTTGTTTTCTTTTTTTAATTTGTTGATCATATTGAGTTGATAGGGATATTATAAAAGTATGTATCAAATATGATACAATTGGCTTTATAGGGTTAAAACATGCAACTCTTACACCACATGTTGAAAATGCAAGTGATGATCATGACTAATTAAAATATTCTCTTAAGACATTTCTGCCCAGACCTGACTTGATAGACACATATTTCTGATTGAATTAGATTTTTACTGATGGCAGCTCTTTGAAACATTCTTATGGCAAAGCTCACTCTGCTTATGCTGTACCTACTCTGAAGTTAAACATGTAGTCCTGCTTAAGACCTTGAATAAGGCTCTTAAACTTTCCTCAGCTTTGGCTATTGTCCATATCCCAGCTCATATACAGAAAAATGATATTTTTTCACGTGGAAATGCCCGAGCTGACTCTGCTGCTCAAGCTTTAGCTCGTGGTGAGCCTGCTACTGTGAGCCTGCTACTGCTCTGATAACTGTTAATTCTAATTACATTTTGCATGATCACTAACACCATGCCATGCTGGTGTGTTATTTTTAACACATGAGGATAATTTTTTTTTATTATTAATACCCAGATACTACTTTGCTTTGGTTGCCTCCTTCCTTATATCCCTGGGCGTGCCAAGTGTCCCATTGACCTTGTCATGTGACAACAGCGGGGATGTTAGGGGGAGTACACAAATGTTAGGGGGGTACAAAAAACAAAACAATGTTTTTTATGCTTCAAATTTCGAAAAAGCAGCACATGATCATGTTAAGAAAATGTTTAATATGACTAAAGAATAATGTTCAAGGGGGCATACGAACAAGACAAGGTTCATTTCCAGAACCAACATCACCTTTTTAAGTTTTGAGTTTGAATTACATTGAATTAGATAAATGTCAGAATAAAAAGGTTTTTTTCAGTTGTTATGTGACACTACAGTAATTGGACTGAAATATACCCAACTGCACATGTTGATACAGATTTTACAGTTAAAGTGCTAAAAGAGAGTATTTTCTACAGATTTAAAAAAAAAACTGAAATTTTTTATTCAGATAATGGTACTGTTAAACAACAACTGATCAAAGCAGTGGGATCAACAGGAAAACCATGGCCTGATTGTTTACATCTGGTTAAAACTTCTACTAATACAACACCTTGTGACAAACATAAGCCAACACCATTTGAATGTGTATTTCATAGAACTTAGCAGCTGCCTGAGCTGAGCTGACAATTATTCAACCTAAGAAACCTGTGAAACACTCTGACTTTGTGACACATTTGGAACAATGTTTTAAAGTGAAAGAACAAATTGATGCTGCCAAGTCTGTTTCTGTGTCCCAAGGAGGAGAACCAGAGCCAGAGCCAAAGCCAACACCTGTCCAGCCTGTCCATCCGGGAGATCTCGTGTTCATCAAGGCCCATCAGAGACAGAAGTGGTCGTCTCCACGTTGTACTGGGCCGTACCAAGTTCTCCTGGCCACACCCACAGCACTGAAACTTGCTGAAAGGCCGTCTTGCAAACTGCAAACTTCTGAGGTGTGAGGAGGAGAGGCTTTATCAAGACTGTTAAGGTACACTGGTGATCCAGACGGGCTACAAAGGGGGGCGGAGGACTAGCCCCGTCACGTCTCAAACCCGTGAAGAATCCATCGCGGCGATTCCGTCCCAGTGTGCCTCAGGTAAATGCCTCCAAAACCAACTGTCCATCTCCTGACTGCAGTGCTGTGTGGCCTCATCATCTGGACTGGGACTGAACGGTTTCTGGCTCCCTCTGGCGAACATGTTCTGAAAAAGTGAGATCACAGCCCCTTGGACTGGTACACCAAGGCTTTCAACTTCTCGTCGTCCTTCGAACTGAACGTTTGGTACCGATATGCACAGTTCTTGGTGAAATCCCGAAATCAAACGAACTGCTATGCCTCTAGAAATCCACATATCATACCTAAATCTGTCACAAATGTCAGCTCTTTGTTTCCACATGTTCTCAGCTCTTCTCTTGCAGCTAAGTTCCTGAACCAAACGAACTGCTCTATGATTTCAGGGCCTGGACCGAACGTGAGTATGTTAGATTTCACACACTTCCTGAGTACTACTGATACCAAAAACACTCCAATTTATGGTCCAGTGCATCTAACTAAACTTTTTCAGTTTGACTGTTTTTACAATAAAGACAATCCTCCAAATTTTACACCTATCCCCATGGGTACTGTTGATCCAGGATATTGCTCAAAGGTTTGTATGCCCTGCTTGAAGAATGGTTTCAATAGTTACAATGACACTAATAAACCACTTGGGGTCATGTGTGCTGATTTCTTTACTGTTCCAGATGTTATGGGTACATATCCACAAACTGATTTTGTATTACTATTTGTTTTTGCCTACAATTAATTATATTAATAATTAACAATATTTAGTTCACCTTACCAACAACCCCACCAGTTAAAGAGAATAAAACACAAATTTAGCTTCCCTGCAGGTATTTTGCCTATATGATGCCTTTACAGAAAATCTAAGTGAAATTGTATAAGGTTGATGTGAGAAGTGCATTATTATCTGTTCAAATAAATGAAAAACAGCGGGGAATGTGAAGAATAATTTGACCCTTGTACAGTTTATGTATTCAGTCATGTAATTAACCTCTGTACAACTCTGTACACATGTTTATGATCACTTAACCTTATAACCTTTTCATGTATTTGACTCTATGTAACTCTGTTTTAATCCTGTCATGTAACCATGCTTGTAATTATCTAGCTCTTCTTACAACACATCACGCACCCACATGCCTTAGACATATCTTAGTACATGCCATATATACTGATTCATTGACCTCCGTATCTGACCTCGGTGTGGAGGCTGTCTTTCGACCTCTTATCTGTTGAGGGACATCTTCCATACCAGCTCTGTCTGACTCATTCCAAGACAGTGAGGTACGGAGGTCAACACACACACACACCTTTCTTGACACTCTCATAAATAGAGACAGAACATGACACGTCTTCAGTTTTTTCAGCATCAGCATCTTGTTGACATGTTGTAAAACTCCAGCGCTGTATTAAACCTCATCATTTTTGCCTTCAGTTGTCTCATCATCATTTTTCCTTTTTGGAGTTATGTCAGGGGTTTTTGGTACGGACCTTACTGAGCTTTTTGAATTATGAAGGGACAAAATCCTGACAATTGTAAATACTAATAATAAATAAATCAATATATAAAATACAGTGAAATAAAAAAATGAGTATGTCAATACAAGAAAAGAGTAAAAACAGGACTAAAACTATGAGAAATCGTAGTTTGAGGAAGAGAAGAGCAGTAGAACTTAAAATAATAAAACAAGTAAGTTAAAAGAGTAAAAAAGAAAAATGAAAAAAAATTGTAAAATGATCACAATCAGTTGGTTGAAGCCACATCCTCCCAATATAATGCAACGGACAGATCAAATAAAAAAGGTTTTTATCATGGAAAAAACCTACAGCAAGATTACAAATGAAACTAGAAAAGCAGAAAAATCAGAGAGCGCAGACCTCCACCAGCGCCACAGTTCTCTCCCATATTGTGATTTTCACCATAAATATTAGTCCTACCTTTATTTAATCTAAATATTTAGATTTATGACCATGAAAATATACCATTAGCAACTGGATTCATAATGATATCTATTTTAGTTCAGTATTTATTCATAAAAATCACATTTTTCATCATGGCAGATCCGGACGGTGATCTGGATCACTCCCAAAATCTAATAATTTGTTCCTTGTCCCAATCCGGACATTTCCTAAAAAATTAATCATAATTTTGAAATAGAGCTTGACATGAGAAAAAAGTCATAAAAATCGACTTAAATCTTGACTTCCTCAAAGTTACGTTCTCCGTCTAACATGGCTGTATACTCTCCTGTTTATTAGTAATGTTGTATAACATTGACTGTCCACATCAGAAAATCACTTTCATCTTTACATCTACATTCTAACAGCGCATTAAATATCATCAGTATCAATTTTTTCATCTTTCCTTCACATGTTGAGAAGTTCCCTTTTTTTTAATTTTGCAATATTGAGGAAATAACATGAAGAAAACAGTTTGACCACAGGTCTGTGTAACCGGAGGAACCGTTGCAGCAACAGGAGGCTTCTCTGATTCTAACTTGTTTTTTTCCTATTTAACTTTTCATTAAAAACACTTTGGAGGATGTTTTCTTTACTTCACCTGCGAGTAGTTGAACGAGGGGAGAACAGACTCGGTCCTGGTGTAATCTGGGGGGTTGGCGTGGGGGTCGTAGCCCAGGCGAGCCAGCATGGGAGCGATTTCAGCCATGTCGCTCAGCACGTCGGAGGGAATGTTCCCCACCCACTTAGAGAGAGCTTCGGTGTTCACCGGCTTCATCACCTGGTCAGTGGAGCGCTCGACTCTGCAAGGAATAACGAACAACCAGAGTTAATACATTTTAATAACTCTGGTCTGTTTTTTTTTTTTTAACAATATGTTTATTGAGTTTTTCTCCATTTTTTTACAAGATAACTAATTAAAAAACAGAAGTAAAATAAAGGAATAGTATGATATAAAAAACAACTTATAAAAAGAGTACAGAAATACCCCAGCCTCAAATGAGTCAAATTCTTCAATCACTATCTACTGTTCAAGTCTTTTTTGTGCATCTCAACCTTTTCCCCCAGTCTTTAACAAAATATTCTTCTCTCAGTTTCAGTTTATAGGAAAGCTTCTCCATCTCAAGGATGCCGTCTATGATTGATATCAGTGGCGGCTGCTGGTCAGTCAAGGAGGGGAAGCTCATTTTTTTCCGGCCTACATCATAAATTTGTTTATTTATTTAAATGTAAATTCTACCCTCCGTTCCTTTTCAAGAAAATGATCTGTGACCCTGTCGTACCAACTAGGCGTCTTCTCCAGGGATTTTACCAGTGTTCTCTCAATGGCCAGCAGACCTAGACTGCTTAAACGGCCTTGGCCCATTGTGTTGGGGGTGTAAGACTTGAGCCATTTTAAACAGGAACAGCTCCTCTCCAGAAAGACTGAATGTTTTTTTTGTTTGTTTTTTTTTATTGAAAGTTTGCAAACACAAACATAATGAACAGTCAGTCATTCCAGTTCATGAAAAGTAATATCAATGCATGTGTTTACAACTAAAAATACATTTTTCTACGTACCCCCTGCAATGTTCTTACGTACCCCTTGGGGTACACGTACCCCTTGTTGGGAATCACTTGTCTAACAGATCAATCATCTCCCCAGATTTAGAAAGTCCTCGTGTGTTTTCTCTGCTTTACATGGAGAACGATTACGGGCATTCAACATACAAAGTGGAAAGTTTTTGAACGTTAGTGTCATCAGCAGTCATCAAAATTAACGCATGGACCTGAGCTCATGCAAAACAGGAGCTTATAAATGACACGATAATTTTAGAGCACTTATTTGCATGCCAGCAGCTCTGGGGATTTGGTAAGACTGTGGCTGCTTTGATGGCAAAAACCCAAACCTGGCGGGTGTGAGAGTTTGAAGAAATTAGGTCCCAGTGTTTAACACGTTATACAAGAACTGACATGACGGTTACTTAATGAGTTAAGAAATAAAATGTGAGGAAATGTTCCACATATGGACATAAGTCCTGTTTGTACAAACAGAGAAGCAGAGATGATCATGTTAAATAAAGTATTTACCAACTAGAAAAGCTCTCGGAGAGTGTAGACCTCCGCCAGCACCACAGTCCTCACCTATGTTGTGATTTTGACCATAAATATTACTCCTACTTTTATTTCATGTAAATATTTAGATTCCTTGACCATGAAAACATACCATTAGCAACTGGATTCATAAAGATATGTATTTTAGTCAGTAGTTGTTCACAGAGATCACATTTTTCGTCATTTTTCGAACATTTCCTGAAAATGTCATCAAAATCCATCCATTACTTTTTTACTTATTTTGTTCACAGACAGACAAACTCTCCTGAAAACATAACCTCCTTGGCGGAGGTAATGACATGAGCTTCATACGACCCCACCACAGACAAACTGAACTACTCCTTCATTTAAGGCATTATTTTTAAGGTTAATACTGACCCTGCTGACCTGTGATCACCTGCATGTGTGGATACTGGGGGTGTAATGGTACATGTATCCGTACTGAACTGCTTGAAAAGGGCGTTCGGTTCGGTACAGTGCTGTATTCGAACAAGTACAGTAAGTTTACGTTAGCCGCTGCACATGGCTCTTTAATATTCACGGGGGTACTCGTCTACGACTGGCGTGGCTTTTTAATATTCATGAGGAAAGTGGTCTGTGATTTCTGCTCTTGAGATCATGTACCATATCACCGTATCATGTGGACGTGACGTCTCACGGTGAGCCAATCAGAAGACTAATATTAAAGAGCTTCTGTAACCACAAAAGCTTGTGTCTGAATTGTGCATAATGGCTACTGCTAGCGACCAACCGGAGCTTGGAGACCCTCCCCCATCGCTGAAATCTTCTGTTTGGGAACACTTTGGCTTCCTGGTGAAATATTGCAACGGAGAAAGACAGGTGGACAAAACAACGGCGGTGTGCCGATACTGTTCAACTGAGGTCGGGTATTTTTCTGACAGCACGTCAAACATGCTAACTCACCTGAAACGGCACCACGCAAGTGTAAAGATTTCCACGGTAAGGAAAAAAAACACATTGTATGCAAATTTAACTGCTGTCTGCATTCAAGCAGCCTCTCCCTGACAGTTTAGATCGGGCCAAAGTGATAACAGCATCCATCAGTGTTTTTATAGCATCGGATCTAAGACCATATTCAGTTGTGGAAAATGCTGGTTTTAAACACATGCTAAAGTTGAATGAGCCCCGGTATAAAGTACCCAGTTGTCCACATTTAAGCCAGGAATTTAAAAAGAAACTCATTATTTTTAATTTCATACATTTGTTGTTTATTTATTTTCTTATTATTAACTTATTAGTATTACCAAGCAGCACATTGTATTTATTTTGGTTTTAAGTTTGTATAATTAAAAATTTTTGGTTTAATAAACATACTAAACAAGCAAATGGTTTTGCATTGTTCCCATACTGTACCAAAAATGTACCGAACTGCGGACTGTCATATTTGTGTACCGTTAAACCCCCAGTGGATACCACCCCGATAAGAAGACTCACTTTGACAGAGACACGCCGCCGGCCTTTCCGATCAGCTCCTCGTGGTGCAGCACCGATGGGTCCCACTGCAGGTCCAGGAAGTGAAGCAGCTTCCTCATCTCATCCTCGGGGCGAAGGACGAGCTGCTCGTAGCGGACGGGCAGACAGCGAGCCTCTCCCGCCGCTAAGCACTGACTGAACATGGTCTCCACAGCGCTGCTCCACTTGGTCAGACAGTCCCTGTAGCTGGTCAGGTCAAAGCCAGAGATGGTCACCTGAGGAAGGACACAGAGAGTCTGAACGAGACACCACCGACAGGCTCGAAAAGAAGACGATGAAGGCCGTAAATCTGGAAGGAAGTGAGAATGATGTGAGGACAAACCTTGCGTGATATCATGGAGTGGACCGTTGCTCTTCCGTCTCGCAGCATGAGCACAAATTTGGCTTTAGGGAAGACGCGGGACAGATAGGAGAGGGACTTCAGGGCAAACGGGTCCTTGTTACAGAGTCGAGGGGCCGGCTCCCCATGGCCCACGATCACCTGAAACAGGTAAGACAAGCTTCTGTTAGCAAACCTTTACCAACAACTAGGGATGTAACGGTATGAAAATTTCATATCACAGTTATTGTGACCAAAATTATCACTAGGGCTGAACGATTTGAGAAAATAATCTAATTGCGATGTTTTCCCTAATACTGCGATTTACTCTGCGATTGTTTTAATGTTCCTCATCTTATGTATTCTTAAATAAACATAAGCAGTAGATCTTTTTATAGTAAAACCAATATGACATTAAATTAATCTAAGGATAAAAGATTTGAGAAAAAGTGGAGAAGTGAAGAACAGAAGCAAAATAGGTATGACATTGTAAAAACTGGGTAAAAATGGCATGAAAGCGGAAAAAGGTTGATAAATAGGTGCAAAATAGGTATGAAATTGCAAAATAAAAAGGAGGAAAATTGGCAAAAAAAAATCAAAAAGTGGCTTAGGAAAATTGATTAAGGCAGCAAAATTGGGAATTAAATTTGAAATTAAATTTCAAAAATCATGTAAAAATTCCAAAAATGGTTCTGACAGTGGCCAAAAAAAGATGAATGGGGGCAAAACAGGCATAAAGTTGTAAAAACAGGGTTAAAAAAGGGTCAAACTGGTCCAAAAGTGGGAAAGGAGTGTATGAATAGAGGTAAAAAAAAAAAAAAAAAAAGGCATGAAATTGCAAAAAACTACATCACAATGCCAAAATGTTCAACACATTTTAGGCTAAAAATATTGAACCTTCTGCGATTTGAAAATTGCAACAAGCCATATTGCAATTTAAGCTAATTTGCAATAAATTGTTCAGCCCTAATTATCACAGTTATCCTTATTATCGCAGTATTGTTGCGGTGTGTTCAAAAAGTACTTTAACACAGTCTTGAAATAATTGAACCCCTTTAATATTATAATTTTAACAGTTCTTTTGTCTTTCTTTTGTCAACAACTGTCAGGTAATGTCCTTAGAGTAAATTTGTTTAAACTTTTTTCATTAGAAATAAAAGTAAACACTTCTGGCAAGTATTTGTCATTATTATGTTATAAACGCTTAAACTGTGTGTAATTACAAGGAAAGAAAAAATTGGATTTGTACTTTAAACAGGTTTCTCTTCATAAACAATTGTAAATGAACATGTTCAAAGTTTTGAGACGGCCAATAATAAATTTAACCTATTTTACAAACACTCACAGTTTAGTTTGCCTGCAGCATTAGTGTCCATGTTACAGTTCGTTATATTAGACCATGTCCAGGCCTTGTTATTTTTACAATTTTTTGTTTTAATAACAATAATCCTTATCCCCTTCATGACTCTCCTCTGGCCTCCCCTTTCCATGGCAGATCTCCTCCACATCTCCTTCTTTAATATTTCCAAATTACGATTGACTAAATCCATAAAACACAAACTATGACAGAAAAAGACAATCAAGTACAACTACGACGAATAAACGGCGAAAGAACGGCAAGAACACACAGCAGATAGATACTTGCGTTGTTATCTACAACCTTTATACTTTATTCCCACAGAAAATCCTGATAAACCTCCTATAATTCACTCAGGTATGGCTCTCTGAATCCTCTCTCTCTCTCTGCTTGTTTACTCGAGGAGTTACAGCAGTTTTAATCACGCGCATTTTTGGTGTTTAGACAGGGTGACTGTCATCAATCAGTTTCCCCACGGCATCCTTTAAAATCCAAACTTCCACCAGACTTTAGACTTTAGCCGTTTCTAGTGGAAAAACCTGTAAGAGTCTGAGCGAGGCTCCAGCTGCTGGACTTTCAGAGGCCAAACATCGTAAACTCCACATGCGCGCCTCAGTCTGTGAGAGACGGCTGCTTCACTGAGGAGCAGACACAGTTCGCCTTCCCAGTCAAAGAGCAGCATCACCGTGAGTTACCATTTAACCGGTAACTGTTACATCCCTACCGACAACCTTTCTTTTTATAGAGGTAAGAGTTTGAGTTAATTTGAGCAGATGCTTTCTCACATGTCGGGTTTTGCCTCAACGTAATTCGGCTTTCCTCGTGTTCTGTGAGCAGAGAAACTTGGCATGTGGAAATAATCTATTTTCTAAGTCACTTTGTGATTCTTTCATAAGACAGTGCTCTTTAATTAACGCTTATCTGATTGCGGAGCAGCGTTAATCTGATTCCAGACTAATCTAATGTCTGGATTAGACGGTTTTGCATTCAAACGTGCTGTCACTTGTAAAAGTTTCCACCCTTGGCAGGCAAAGCGAGGTTCGTCACTCTCAGGTGTTAATGTGTTGGGACGTGACAATGAATTGTATCTTTGGGTGGTGCAATATAATTGTCAGTGGTTTATGGAAGTGTGCCTGCGTGTGTGTGCTTGCCTTTTCTTATTAATATTGTATATGTAATAACTGAGGATTGTTAAATGAAAATGTGCAATATGCTTAAACTATTTGATGTATTACATAGTTTCAGGGTGCTCAAATGGAATGAATAAAGATGGATATGTAGACATTGAACTTTCACCAATGGATATTTTTCACAGGGCAAACTACTGACTGCACAGGACAGTAAGACATTCACACCAGTTCAAATCTTTAAAACGACCTCATCATAATTTTAGAGATGATTTCTCTGGACTCTGGTGAGTCTAGTAGTAATATTGCACTCTGTTACAGAGGTGGAGATCCTTAAAGCTAACTAACTAAATAAATAAATAATAAGGTAGTTGGTTAGTTAGTTCCCTTTTTCCTATTTCTGCCTTTCATGAATTTATATTTAAAGGTGCAGTGTGTAGAACTTGGCATTTAAGCAACTTCTAGCGTTCAGATTCTAGAAGGAACCTAATTGTAACCAAAACGTCACATAGCTGAGCAACGGAATCCTGTGAAGACCAAAAAGGATCCTGAACACAGCACACAATTTATGTTGTGTGCTGTGTTTATACACACCGTTTGAATCCCTAGGACAGAGTAACAACTTTCTATGCATCCACTGCCATCCTCTCCTCTTCTTTACCTGCATTCCAGGTAGATTTCAGAACCAGTGGACAGATTCGGGTTTCGTTCTTTTTGTCCCTAAAAACCACCCGTAGGCAACACGGCGGATCAATATGTCGGCCTACACGAAACAGCGGCCCGCGGTAATGTCATTTTTTTTATAAAGATTTTTCTAACTAAATAAAAATAAAACAAACATTCTATGGGGATGATTGTACTCCTTTTTTGACGGACTTTACATACAAATAAAAACATATATCTCCTATATTCACCGTTTCCGTTCGGCAAAATGTGGTGGACGTATAAAATGCCACATTCTACACACTGCACCTTTAAGTGTTTGACGTCTATGTTGACCAAAAATGTAATTGTTATTCTTTGTGGCAAATTAAAATAAAAATTGAATATAACGTTAAAAAAATAAAGACTTTTGTTCTTGCTTTATTGACATTGAAACCTTTTAGAAAGTTTTTTTGGGCATTTTCAGCCTTTACTGTCCACACGAGGCAAGACTCCTCATTTAAGTAACTGAGTCTTCAAATTCTGATGGCTTGTAAAAATGTATTTTTTTCTATTCCACAAACATACAGCCCTGTGTGGCCACACATGTGTGATTAAAAAGTACTTCTGCTCACATCTTAAGGACAAACCGCCAACATTTGACAGCCTCATCTGCTTGTCAGAGCCAGTAAGACCTGCATGACACTCCTCAGCTAATTAAAAAGTCCCTGTGTGTTCTCACGATGTGTTGCAGCAAAAATCTGCAGAGCTGTTCGAGGGTTCATGTCTGACGATAACAAAGCCGCATCGTGCTATTGTGTGACTTTTCCACAATGCTGACGTGCACCACACCCAAGAGCCTGTTCACACTTCTCTTTTTTCAGTAATCTAACAAGGCTTTAACAATACTAAATGTTTTATGTTCAATGTTTACTTTTTTTTTTTTAAATTTGTTCTTATCTTGTCTTTGGTGTTTTGTAATTGTGTGATGCTGATCTCATGGACTGCAAAACAAATCTACCTACGGGTACAAATAAAGTAACCTGAACCTGAACCTGAACCTGAACCTGAACCTGAAGGCTGCTTTTCTAAATCAGATAACAGACAACTGCAGGTATCACTGATATTCTCTGCTGTATTTGTTTAAACTGAGCTATTGTAGCATGACTGCTAATCAAAACTTAATTGACATTTTCAGTAAAAATCATGTCATAATACATTAAAAACAAGCCATACAACAGTTTCATTTTACTCCAGTGTTTTCTTGACACATCTAACCATAGCTCATCTTAAACTTACATTTAAAGAAATTATGCTGTTTTTATCAGGAGTGTTTCAAAGTGTTATCTGGGGAACAGCTGCCTGGGTTTTAATAATAATATTAATAATAATTTATTTTATTTATACAGTGCTTTTCAGAGACTCAAAGATGCTTCACAAGATAAATGAATAAGAGCACGGGTTAAAACAATATGCAGAGATAACACGTGACAATAAGAAAAATACCAAGCCAATAATCATGTACAAAAAGCAGTTAAAAGCAAAAATTATAAGTTAAAAGCAGAGCAAAACAGGTGTGTTTCTAATTTGGTCTTGAAGGCAATGGGATGGCATATTAAACAGATTATTTAGTGCTTCGGTTATTAACATTTTTGGATATCTTTGTAAGGTGTTCATTTTGCTTTTCTTTTTGTTTGGTTCCTTATTTTGTACCTGGATTGTTTTGCTTTATTGTGTTTTTATGTGTTCATATGACAGCCCATTCTGGTTTTAGAGGTGCTATACAAAAAGAGTAATAATTACTATTTAGGGGTGGGAGAAAAAAATTAGTTCACATGAGTATTGGGATTTTTTGTTTGATGATTTTAAAATCGATTTTTTTTGTTCAAAAATCTTTTTTTTTCCTAATTTAAATGCCTCATTTTAGTCTGTGTTAATAAGGCACTTTCAAATGCAATCCAGGCTTTTGAAGAGAGAGTATAAACAGCTGGTTACATTGCTGTGGGGTGCTGGTTTGTAGTGGTTAGCAACCATGCACGTCCCATGTACATGCTTCTGCCGGTCCTGGTTCAAATTCCACCTGTGACCAGTTTGCAGAGTGTCTTCCCCTACTCTCTGGCCCCCTTTCACAAGCCTATATCCACTGTCTCTCTCCTATCAATACAGGCACAAAATGCCCCAAAAATACATTGAATATATATATATATATACATATATATATACACACACACACACACACACACACACACACACACACACACACACACACACACACATATATATCACACACACATATATATATATATATATATATATATATATATATATATATATATATATATATATATGTGTGTATACTTATATTGCTAAATAAAACCTAAAAACTGACTCACATGTGATGTGTATTTTTCCTGATATAGTCTGTGGGCTATGGAAAGCAGTTTTTTTTGTTTTTTTTTAAAAATGTATTTAAACTGGTCACAGGCGGGATTCGAACCTGGCAGAAGCAAGTATATGGGGTGCCTGGTTGCTAACCACTCCGCCAAACCAGCACCCCATGGAAAGCAGTTTTAGCACAAAATTGATATCAGTGATACCAACCGTTGTTCAGCTGTACTATTACTCAAATTTGCAGTACATGTACTCAATTTTGGTTTACTACTGTGCAAGTAGACTTTACTAGTAAAGCAAAAAGTGCCACTACTTAGTACTAGTGAGGCTAAAAAGGGTCACTAGTACTGCTAGTAGACAAAAAAGGTTCACGAGTACTCCTAGTCAGCCTTGTATGCTAACAAGGGGGCGGAAAACAGGTAATTCAGGCTTCCCGTTGGCTTTTGAAAATATTACCACCAATCAGGGTGCACGCTTTAGTAACAATCCCTCCTACTTCATATGCGTTAGGTCTACTAGTACTACTAGTGATTATTTTGGCTTCACTAATACTACTAGTAGACTAAAAGCATTCTACTAGTACTACTAGTAAGATATTTTGAGTTAACTAGTGGTACTAGTTAACAAAAAAAATAGTCTTACTAGTAAAGGTTTTTAGCGCACTAGTGGGCAAGCAGACCTTACTAGTGAAGCAAAATAGGCTACTAGTAGACAATTTTAAGTTACTAGTACTATTAGTACAGCTTTGAGTTTTTACGAGTAACATTTTCTTATGGCCCTTTTCCATTAGCCCTACTCTACTCGACTCTACCTGGCTCTACTCTACTCGCCTTGTGCTGCTTTTGCATTAGCCCCAGTCTCCTGCCCAACGGGGTGAAGTGTCGTTGTAAACAGCTGAGCGACACTGCAGTGACGTCATTTTGAGCGTGACACAACAATCTGTGGCCTTTTGTCACAAACCGAGTAAAAAAGGAAAGCAGAAGAAGGCTGCAGGTGGTAAGAAGAAATACCCCTTGAGAAGCACGGGAGAGTTTTGGAAGCTATACAACAGAATGAAGCCGAGGACGAGAGCAATCCAGCTGCAAAGAAAAGACGTATGAGGGTAAGCTAATGGTAGCTACCGCTAGCATGCTAGGTCGTTGCGCTCATGACTCATCAATGACGACATTGTCTGACCAATTAGTAGCCGGCAGTCGGTGACGTCATCTTTTAGTATCGACTCAGCTTGCTCAAACCAGAGCGGAGTAGGTACTAAAACTAGCTCGTTTTAGGAGGTACCAGGCTAGTGGAAACACGCTGCAAATCGAGTTGGGCCGAGTAGAGTAGGGCCAAGGTGTGCTAGTGCAAAAGGGTCATTAGTCTACTAGTAGACTACACATCTACAGTTGCCTCTGTCTCCTACAGTCACACGGGTTTACAGAAAAGCAGAAAACCCTCCAGTCTGCTCACCTCAAGTAAAAACGCCCTGACAGCAGAGTCCAGCACCTGGTCAGTGACCCCGGCCTCGTCCAATCGGATCCTCTCCTTCACCGAGCGGCTCCAGCTGGCCCGCATGGACAGCAGGCGGGGAATCACTCGAGTCTCCTCGCCACAGCGCACATGCCCGTGGGCGTCCAGCATTACCCGCATCAGGGTGGTGCCGCTCCTCGGGAAGCCCCCGATGAAGATCAGGGGCGTGTCTTCTGGGAAGTGCTCGGTGAGAGACAGGCTCTGATTGGCTGATCCCAGATTGAGCTCCATCCACCTGTGGCGGTGGCTTTTGGGCGGGCAGTCGATCCCGGTCATGCCCAGGTAGAGCAGGGAGGCGGAGCAGAGGAGCACGCAGCCCAGGAGGAGGCTGGACCTGCTGCTCCGCATGGCTGCTGCATAAAGTTTAATGAGGAAGAAGATGAACGCTGGTGGACTGAAATGGGCCGGAGCGTGGGGAAGTTTAGCAACCAGCAAAGTTCAGTTCAAGAACCATCCGCTGACACACACGGGACGGCTGAGGGGGTGAAGAGGCTCCTCGCTCCCCTGCAGCTCCTCAGCTTTGGTGTCGGGGAGCAGGACGGAGGCCTGCTGCCCTCCACAGCCGGCCACGCCTCTTATTCACCTCTGCCATCTAGACAAGAGAAGAAAACAGAGCAGGCTTCAATAAGGATTCAAAAGAATCAGCAGACAGAACGTTTGAGTAAAAGAAGCACATCTAACATTAGGGGTGTCCTGATTCAACTTTTTCACCGCCGATATTGCAGCCTTGAGTATTGGCTGACACCGATATGATATCAGCAGGAATCATTCAGACATTTATTTTGTAGTATGGACTGTAAAAAAAGTCTTGATCAGGTGAGGCTACTCAAACAGAGAACAGTAGTCAGCTAAAGTAGGTATGAGAAAAACTGAACCATTTGTTACTAACCAATGAGTTCAATAAATTTAACCTTAAACATAAGAATATATTACAATTAAATAAAATAAATGAAAAATAAATTAGAAGACCCTGATGCAGACCAATATATATCTGATATTTGTTGTTTTGCTGATATCAGACCGATATCAATGTCAGATCGGGACACCTCTACTCAGCATTATCTTTCATAACACACAGAATATATTTTAAAATAAAGTGCTAAACAATGACAGGGAATCATAATAATGGCAGTTAAGGAAGTTAGGAGGTCAAAAATCTAGTTTACTGAAAGTTTATCACAATTAATCGCATATTTAGATGGTTGAAAAAATACTTTTCAGAAAAACCAAATACTTGTTGCAGGACCAACATTTATCTCTTTTATTTTTATCCTTTATCCTCTATTCTCTATCCTCTCTTTCTTCTTTTATGTTTTTATTCTTACTTTATTTCTATTTTTATATATGCTTTTTTTAATGTTGGGCTCATTTTTATTCTATTACTGTTTTTATCCAATCCAATCCACTTTATTGAAAAAGCACATTTTAAAAAAACATTCAAGTTTGCCAAAGTACTGCACAGAAAAATTAAGGGAACACACACTGTAAAAACAGAAACACAAAAACATTAAAGAAATACAGGCAATAAAAAACACATGGATTAGGACCATAAAAGGACAGAGACCACACAACTCTCATGCTGAACTAAATGCCAAGGAATAAAACTGAGTTTTAACAATATTTGATGACTATTTTTTTGTTATCATTGCTGTAATTAATAAATGTATGCATGATTATTTTGTACCCCTGTCCAGCACTTTGGTCAACCGATGTTTTTTAAATGTGCTCTACAAATAAACATTCACTTATCCAAGTATAAACATTGTTAACGTTGAAAGGAAATCAGATGATTTTAAAAGATCATACTTTGCTTTCACTAAGGTTCATATCTTTAAGAGTGTGTTCACAATCAACAACTTTTAAAACATCGTCTGGTAACTCTCTGGTTACAGTTTTTTGGTCCCTTCCCCAGTGGTGTAAAGGAACGAAGTAATAGTACTTAGTTACAGTACTTAAGTATGTTTTGGGAGTATCTATACTTTACTTGAGTTTATATGTTTTTTGCAACTTTTACTTTTACTTCACTACATTAAAAATTAAAAAATGATACTTTTACTCCGTTACATTTAAATTGTCAACTTAGTTACTCGCTACATAATAAAATGTGAATATAAATTATACTTATTTTCACATTTTATTTTGAAGAGGACCGTACGGACTGTTCGTGCTCTTGCATGAAGCTGAACACACCTCTGCCTGCTTCTGCAGCCTGTGAACGACTGTTTGGCATTGCAGGACTTGTATTCAGCCCGTTAAGAGCACGACTGAACTCAAGCAATTTTGAAAATCAACTTCTGCTAAAGATGAACCGCAAGTTTGTGGACTTTACGTAAGGGAGGAATGGAGAGAGGGAGTAAGAGGTGAAGGGAGCTGAGGGAGGGAGGAAGAGTTAAACTTTATAAAGCTTGGGAGAGCAACAACTATTTGTACCTGTTCTCTTTGTTTGTACTTTTACTTTTAATACTTAAGTACATTTAATAGGCACTACTTTAAGACTTTTACTTAAGTGATTTTTTAATGAGTGACTTTCACTTTTAGTTGAGTATATTTTATATAAGGTATCTTTACTTTTACTCAAGTATGGGTTTCAAGGACTTTTTACACCACTGCCCTTCCCCATGCTTCACTCCCATTGGTTGACTGGCCTACTCTGTGGCAATTGGTTAGTTTAGAGCTGCTCTGAACCATGTTGTAAATAACTCTGCAATCATTCTACTCTGCACTCTGCTCTGCTCTGCACTGAGCTTTCTACCCTGAGTTACAAGGCTTAGGCCCCGTTTACACGACAATGTTGTCACCAGAAAGGGAAAGTTGTCCTTTGCATTTTCAAAAACGTCCACACGGAGCCACGAGACTGAAAACGCTGTAGCGTGCATGCCAGGCCAGTAGATGGTGATGTAGATAAGTAGTGAAACAGTGGTGTTACAACACGCGTACGCCTGTGATTTGTGAAGACAAAGTTTTCACAAACAACATCAGCAAGTGGACACATGAAGACGCAGGAGTTTCTTGTATGGACAACAAATGTATGTTGATATTTTTGTCTGAGTAACAAACCGAGCACGATAAGCAGCACATGTTACTCTGTAGACAGACAAAGCTGCTGTTGTTGTTGTTTTTGTTCCTGGGATGACGAGTGGCCTTCATGTGATAGAGTACTGTGCATGTGAGGCACATCATGATTCCTGTTTACATGGATACAAAAACATTTTCAAAACTTTTCTCTCTGGACCCTGGTTTCAAAAGTTTGCAGATTTAGGCACTTTGGGCACATTCTTATGTCAACAGAAGGTGACAACGCAACAAAAACTCTCAATTTTCTGCCATTTTCATTGTCGTGTAAACAGAGCCTTACACTGCTGATAATAAAATGTCAGGATGTCACACTGGTAGGTGTATTCTTTCCTTTTGTCTGTGTCTATGTGGTGGTTACTCGAGCCATTTACACACATGCACTCAATATTTTAGGAGCCCTTTCTTAACCTTGAACCTTGAGCTTCATCACTCTCACATTCCTGTAAGTTTTAAATGACATTTAAGAGCTCCGTTCCTGAAAGTGTCCTGAGATGCATGATCACACCTGTCCCTCAAAGCAGAAGCAGGAGTAAAAATAGTCCATTAGCTTTTGAAAAGTGTAAATGTCTGTGTCCAGCATGAGTCTTTTGATTCACTGTGTGCTGAAAAGAGGAACCACTGGCTGACTAATGCTGCTCCTCACACTACACATTGCGAAGAGAAATGGAGAAGTTGCACAGCCGTTGGTGTTGTCGATTGCAACCTGATCTCACTCACATGGTGTTGTGTGGCAGAAAGTGTCACTATGAATGAAAACATGAGGACGCAGTAATTAGCATCTCTAGATTCACCATCTGAGGCTGAAGTGTGATACTGCTCCACAACCGGGGGAGAGACACAAAATGTAACTGGATGTGATTCAGCTTCTCTCAAAGAGCCAGAATATTCTTGGCAAAGTAACACAGTAGGAAGAACCACGCCGTGCCAGTCTTTGTAGTATGCAGAGATGTTCTCGGTGGTTTTATCAGTCAAAAACCTGGAAAACTGTACCTTTAAAAAGGCAAACTACTAGATTAGGTTTTTTCAGATATCGATGTATTTTAGATTCGATATAAGCTGAGACAAGAATTAATGTCAGTAAAAAATCAGCTGTTATTGATTTGTGTTTGATACCACAGCGAATATGTAGAATACAAAACACTCAAGACTGGGAAGTTTGTTTTTGTTCATGTTAAAATTCTTCAGTAAACTGTTTAAAAGTGCACACTGCTAAGATTTGGAACAGTCAGTGACCTCACACTTTGCTAGCTCTGCTAGTTTTCGTAACCTTGATGTGATGGTGAACTGCAGTGTCTCCTACTGCTACAGATTATCATGGATAAGGAGCAAGCCAGCTGCTTTGCACACAATCATAAATACAGTCCAGAAAATCTAGCATTTAGCTCCTTACATGTACTTTCCTCAGGTTATCTTTAATGCTGTAACTTTGCTCTGTGTAGGATCTGGAGTGGGCTGGGTGGCAAATGCTATTTTGTAAATATTTTATCTTGCCAGGATAAATGTGGCCAAAGAGAGACGTCCAGTATCGCCTTATGGTTCCACATATCCACTACAAAACGCAGGAAAGCCACCGGTTACATTTAGCTCTTCCGGTTATACATGCATGCATCCTCATCAGCTTAAAGAACTCTTGATTCAGTGCATCATGCATCCCTTCACTTCTTTACTAATGCATAATCCCTCACACATCACTGAACTCTTTATGATCTGGTACACTGGCCATCCTTATCAGTCTGCAGACAACACTACTACATTTTTATCTACAAAGCAGTACCTGTTAATTACCATCACACCTCTGCAGCCTCCTTTGTTTCAGCTCTTCTAATCTGTTGCTCCTTACAGTTCCTCGAGCTCTTACAGATTTTTCTCACAGAGCATCTTGGGCATCAACAACCTCCAAAAACAGCTAAAGATAGTGCTGTTGATCTTGCTGAGAACATTTAAAAGGATCATAAAGAGTGTGGTGACAGAGAAATGTAGCTGCTTTTCATGAAAGGTCCCTGTACATTTTCTAAGCCTGTTTTAAAATGTGAGTTGTGTGCTGTTCATGTTTTGTCTTGTTTTTAAGTCTGTACCACTGTATTGCATATGTGTCAAACTCAAGGCCCGGGAGCCACATCTGGTCCGATGGACAATTATATCTGGCCCGCAAGATTGTTTTCTATATTTTTTGTTTTTGTTATTAATGGCCTGGCGGTATGAAATACTGATAACACACAAACTACAGATCCCATAATGCAGTGCAACAGCTGCCTTGCTGAACAATAGACAGCTGGGAACAAAAGCACAATTTTTACATAATATTTTCTTTCTTTTTTTTAGGCGCATGTTCATATTTCCAACTTTAATTACGACAGGAGATGTTTTTATGGAGAGCAAAAGCTTTTTAAGTTATTTATAGTTTCAGTTCCTTTATTCTGTAAAAATAGTATTTGTTTCCATTTATTCATTTCTTTTTAAGATGCTATGAGGAGTTTCTACTAATTACAAAAAAGTCTCACTTTTAGATATACGCCTGATCGAAATACACACTTTAAGATGAGTTTTATAGCATCAAAAGTTATAGATAACCTTATTATTTACAGGTTATCTATAAGTGCTATTTCTTAGCCTTATGTTTGGGTTGTACAGAGCTGGACTGGCCTGAATACTCAACTTCAGGAACAAGGCAATTAAAACCATTTTCAGGAATTGCTTGTTGTCACACACCAAAAACTACCACTACGTAACTAGAAAGAGATACATTACCTCGTCGCTTTGCATCCTGTAAGTTGTTGAAAAAAGAAGTTGTAAAGCAATGCAGAGTTCTGAGGAAGGTCCAAGCTGCATTCATTAGCATCACAACAAACGCACGCTTTGGCTTGGGTCACGTCTTTACGACAGTTGCCGCGCGTGCTCATGGGTAGCAGAGTCTTTATGTCACCGGAAATAGATTCTCCTCATAGCACCTTTAAGTTTAGTTTAAATGTGTTCAATGAATATTTTTCCTTTCGGCCCTTAACCTAAAGTGTGTTTTGAGTTTTGGCCCCATGTGCAATTGAGTTTGACACCCCTGCTGTATTGGCTGCTCCCTTGGCCAGGTCTCTATAGTAAAGACATTTTTGATCTCAATGGGACTTCCTGGTTAAATAATGGTAAAATAAAACCAAAAATACATGAAGGTCACAGAATTAAACATTGTGAAACTTCAGTTTAAGAGTCCGGCCATCAACTGGCCAGGGCTGCTCCAGCTGTTGTTTTCTTTAAATGTTAGGACATGTGTGAAATTTCCAGGTTCAGACAGACCTTCATAATTTTCTTTTTGAGATTCCTGGATGTGTGAAAACAGCTAAAGCAGCTCGAAAATAGTGGAACTAAAAGAAGTCAGTCTCTAGTTCCTCTTTGTGGTACGCACAGTTTCTAAAGAGAAGAAAACTCAGCTGAAGTCTGACCTCAAAACTTTAAAGTACTACATGGACGTCTGATCTGTGTCTGAAGCCACGTAACAGAGGCTCTGCAAACGTCTCCTGTTCAGGCCGAGCAGTCCCACATCTGGATGCCACGTGGGGGGAGCTCTCCTCTCCCACGGCTGGAGAAGAAAACTCGGCCTGTCGGTCCGAGCTGAAGGCAAAAACAGCTGGAAACGAGGACATGATGGCCCGGCCTGGTTACTGAGGTGCTGCCTTAAGCCCCGCTAAGTCCAACGGTATTTCCACGAGCTTTATGTGTAATTCTGATGCATTTCCATGCAGAGATTAAGCCACTTGGAGTTTAGAGGGAATTAGGCCAGAGGTTTAAGACAAGCTCTGCTGATTTTCCCCCTCCAAAGGCTTTTTTCTCTCTTTAAAGAGTCAGCTCACAGAAAAAAAAAAACATTTCATCTTTTTTCATCAATATTTTTTAAATGAAACATAAAAATAAAATGTCCATGACAAACATACCCATAAAAAAGATTTAGAAAAGCAAAATATCATTATTATGTAGAAACAGAAGTGGTTATTTTGCATCCTTCCCTAAAATATTTCAACCACTCAGATTTATTTAAATAAACATTTGCTATTTGGACTTTTGATGGAAGACGATGCTCAGAAGACACAAACATCTGACAAGGCATTTTTATCTGAGTTATTAACGTGTGCACAATGTCAAGCACTCTTTAGAAATCCTTTAAAAATCCTGAACAAAACTCCTAAGTGAAGGAAACAAGATGGCAGCATTACAGAGGACTGAAGAGGACATTCATTTATTTATCTACTACATTAGCTCCAGTAACACTTGTTACCTTCACCACAGAGGATGTGTTTTGGTCATCATGAGTCTATGTTGGTTTGTTGGTTTGTCTCTCTGTGAGCAGGATAACTAAAAAAACTCTCAACAGACTTTGATGACATTTTCAGGGGGTGTTGGTCATGGCACAACGAAGAAGTGATCGGATTTGTTGGCGATCCAAAGATGGAATCTGGTCATTTAAAAAAAAAACTTTATTAATACTGTGAGAAACAGCAGCTTTCCACATTTTCATAAATGGCTGAAGAAGTAGTTGTTTTAACCAATGGGTTCAATACATTTGAACCTTAAACATCAGAATTAAATAAAACTAGAAAAGCACTCAGAGAGCGCAGACCTCCGCCAGCACCACAGTCTTCTCCCATATTGTGATTTTTACCATAAATATTACTCCTACCTTCATTTCATGTAAATATTTAGATTCCTTGACCACGAAAACATACCATTAGCAACTGGTTTCATAATGACATCTATTTTAGTTCAGTAGTTATTCACGTAGATCACAGTTTTCGTCATGGCGGATCCAGACGGTGATCCAGATCAACACAAAAATCGAATCAGTTCTTCCTTTTCCCATGCTGAACATTTCCTAAAATTCCATCAAAATCCATCCATAACTTTTTGAGTTATTTTGTTCACGAACAGACAGACAAACTCTCCCGAAAACATAACCTCCTTGGCGGAGGCAATTAAATAGAATAAATAAAAAATAAATTAGAAGACCTTGAAAAGTAACCTCACAAAATCCAGTAAAAACAATAACATATATTTTTAAATTGCAAATAACCACTGTGTTCAACTTAAACATGAGCACATTCTACAACTGAATTAATAAATAAAAATAAATTAGTTTTTTCTTTTTTTTTTTTGCTGATGCCGGACAGATATCAATATCAGATCGGGACACCCCTAGTAAAAAGCACAATATTTGTCTTGTAATTTTAGTGGAGTAAAAGCCATAAATTTACTCAATGTGCCCTGACGGCCCCTATCGTTCTCTCTCCCAGAGACTGATAAGTTTGTGGACGGTGAGAAGCGCCAGAAGGGCTGTTCCTCCCCCCGGACTAATCATCTCTGACATCCCTCCCTACTACTGACCTACCCGTCACATTTGCTCGTCTAGTTGTCTTTTTTATGTTGCTGAAATGCTGAGGTGTTTTTTTCCTGGACTTTCACTGTGCTCTGGGGTCATAGTGTGAGGCTGGCCTTTTTCTCCTCCTCTTTCCCTGATGTCCTCCTTTCCTGTCTGAGAAAATCGAGGCGCCTTGTGGCGACAGCCAACGTTCAACCTGGATCTGTCCCCCATGTTTTTGTGATTGTCTTTGTATGTTCTTGGACGGGTTCTACTGTGAAGTCAATTTTGTTGCTATGTACTTGTGCATGTGCAATGACAAATAAAGATAATTCCATTCCATTCCATAAATTAAAAAATTATAATACTCAAATAAAGTACATTTGCTCAAAAATTGTACTTAGGTACTAAAGTAAATCTACTTTGTTACTGTCCTACAGATCAGAAGAATTAAGGTCCCTCTTATTGAGACTGTGGCTGCTGCTCGTCCTCTTAAAGCACAAGTGTGGTCACCTGGTTTAACTTCAGTCCTTTAAAACTTTCACAGTTTTCTCACCTCTATGTGCACATGAAGCAGAGGGAATACAGAGACAAGAGCAACAATTAAAGTCGGACATTTCTACTCAAACTTTAAAAACCACCATTTACACATGTACCCATCTGTGGACGTCATATCATACATTACTGAGAACTGTTTCATCCCTACTTTTTAAATCTTTTTAAGGCCATACATCGCAGAGATCTGGTTAATGTTATCAATGTTAATATGCAAAACTAACCTGTCTGCAGACATTGACCTTTGAAAGTTTTCTGTAATTAAGCACAGGTTAAAAAGTCTATATGAAGGAAAGACTGAATCTGTGGCCACAGTCTGACGGAGGAAGTCGAGGTGACTGGGCTGAAATGAACAGACTGTCATGTTGGAGCAGATCGAGCTGGTGTGTCACCTCTTTACTCTGCAAAGGTGAGAGCACTGACTTCCTGTCAGCACCTCCTACACCTCCCCTGAATCTGGACGAGCCTCAACAGATCAACTGTAAGCCTGTCAATTCATTGGCCTTTTAGATTTCTGTTTCTCTACAAAGAGCCGAGGCAGTAGAATTTATATCTCTACACAATCCAAACAAAAACACTCAATAGCTCATTAAGTTTTACAGATAAATGTACATAACTTTAAGTAAAAAAATAGAGTAATCCACAAAAAGAAAAAGATGGAGCTCTTGAAATGCTAAAAAATATTCGCCAGCCCAAGTGTGAAATTGTTCAAGAAACAGGGCATTTTTAGGGCTTGAGCACTCCTGCATTTTTTTATTATTGCAATACTCACATGCTTATTCAAACTCAGAGAATAATCATTAGTAAAGCAATGATGTCATCTACAATTTTCATGCATTTGTAACAGCTTGTAAGACACCATTTTCAGAGTTAGATCTCCTGAACCTTTAGAGAAATTTCATATCTGCATGTGGAAAAACAGTGATAGCAGAATATCATATTTTACCTTAACAACCAGCCTGGGATATGCCAATGATAATACTGAATTTTCTACATTATTTTTTTCTGCACAGTGTCAAATACTCACACTCATACTGCATAGCACAAGAAAAAGTGCTTTTCAAAAAGTCACTACAAAGAAGTAACACACATTAATAATATTTCCACTTTTTATGTTTGATGTTTAAACAAAAATCAGTCCTGATCATGTATAGATGAAGAGCCCTTTAAATGCTACAATGTTGATCAGTAAAAAGCAAACAAATATATTGAATTATTTTCAAAATATGACATGCAAATTAGTTTTGTGGTGAAATATCACAGCCTGGGATATGTCAGTGATTAGGAGCAACATAGTTTTTATACATTTTCATGTTTTGTGTCAAATACTCACACTCTCATTTAATATGGTGAGTAAAAATGATCAACTGTAAGACTTTTCCAAATTAACACCCTGATATACTGATATGTATGGCAGATAGATAGATAGATAGATAGATAGATAGATAGATAGATAGATAGATAGATAGATAGATAGATAGATAGATAGATAGATTAAATTGACCCCCTGAAATAGTTATGATACCCCATCCCAAACATAATATATTAAACCCAAAAAGAATTAAAGAATACCCTGGGTGAATAAAAACTATATTGGACCGATATCAGCAACAACAAAAAAAAAGAAAATATTGGATTATATTGGCCTGCATCTGATTTATTTAATTCAGTTGTAGAACATGTCCATGTTTAAGTTAACAATTTAAAAATATATGTTTTTGTTTATATCACATTTATTGAGGTTACTTTTCAGGGTCTTCTAATTTATTTTTTATTTATTTTATCTAATTGTATTATATTCTTGGGATTAAGGTTAAATCTATTGAACTTGTTGGTTAATAACAAATAGGTCAGTTTTTCTTATACCTACTATTGCTGACTACTGTTCTCTGTTTGAGTAATCTCACCTGATCAAGCATTTTCTTACAGTCCATACTACAAAATAAGTTAAAGAAGTCTGTATGATTCCTGCTGATATTGTATCGTATCAATATCGGTATTGGCCAATACTCAAGGCAGCAATATCGGAGGTGAAAACTTGTATCTGGACACCCCTAGATGTTCAGAGACTATAAAAGTACTGTGCAAAAACCTGTGCAGAGATTAAATGAAAACACTGAATTGGCTTTAAAAGCGAATTTTTTGGGATAAACAGCATGAGTGTAACACCTGTTTGTACACACTGTGCTTCAGACTTACTACAGGAGCTGAGCTGGAAATAACAAGACCAAATAAACGCTCACAGTCTTACCTAACTGCAGGCCTTTTCCACGAACACAGTCAAAACCATCTAGAAATGAAGAGTGGAAAGCGCGTAAAATGCGCACTGAGGCAGATCTATTACCGCAGTGAGTGGTGTGTGTGTGTGTGTGTGTTTGCAGAAATAGGATTATTGCACAGCTTTTGAGCTCAGGCCCAGCAGCCACGAACATCTGGCCTCGTTTGGTGATGCATCTTGTCTGCAAATATGCACCCGAGGCAGGAAGGCGGCCACCAGGTGAATGACCTGCTGTCAGTCACACACACACACAGGCAGCGCGTGCGTTTGTGGGTAAAAAGGCGCTTTCAGAGCTGAAGGCTCTTTATCAGGCAGACATGCAGCTGTGTGATGGATGCAGCTCGTCGAGCGGTGTTCACTCACCAATGTCTGCGCGGCTGCCGAAATCCTGAGAAAAAAACATCAACCTTGGTCCCAGAAGCTGAAACCAGCAGCTCCTGTATCGACACCCGCATCGATGTTTCCGCTCATGTACCGGCGGGGGCCTCGGCCGTCATGTCCGCCCTCTTCAACGCGACCTAAAACACCGCTAAAGTGTTTCTGCGCCGTTTCCTGATGCAACTTTGAACCGTGAGAAGTCGGGCTGTGTTATCTACCGCTGGAAGAGAAAAAAAAAGACACCAGTCAGCACGAGCGCAGCAAAGGCAGAGAAATCTGAGCGCTGATTGGTGCGCAGCTCCAGGCACATCTGCACGGGCGTCTCCCATTGGTGGATGAGTTAAAGGGCAATTCCACCGCAACAAGATGTTTTTTTTTCTCTCACCCGAGGCTTAAATTACTTCACTCACATCGATTCGTGTGCTCTCAGCAAAAGCCCACGGGGGAGAATTTAATCACAGAGTGAGGTTTAGCTGAGGTTTAAGCTGCCTCATTTAATTTCTCCTCCTTTTCATTAGTACAAAACATTTTAGCAGCTTCAGAGCTTCATGATACACTGCGGCCTCTGCGGTCACCCTGAAACATCGGTGCGCCTGTCAAAGTGGTGCAAAGACACATAAATAACAGCTGATGTTCATGAATAAGTAAGAAGGACCCAAAAATCAATGTGCTAATGGAATAGACGAGCTATTGACTGGCACAAAAGGTGCAATGTGAATGTTACTTGTGTTGAATATGTGCATTTATTTTGTACGGAAGACTATTAGGGCCAATTAAGGTGGAAAAAATAACTTTCTGCAGGTCGAGATTAAAGTCAAAATTACTAGAATAAAGTTGAAATTTTGAGATGAAGTTGAAATGTCGACAATGAAGTTTAAATACAATTTCGGGATAAAAGTCTAAATGATGAGATTCACCTTTTCATGCATGGTGTCCTCAAACCCTTGTTTTAACTTTTACAAAAATATATTCTTTTCACATTTTTAACACATTGAAATATTCCATCATAAATCCAAAAAAGGCAACGAAGGACAAATTGCACATTATGCCTGTATTCAGATTTCACACATTTTTTTAATTTATTTTAAATTTTGGGGTGATTCACAAGAGAATATTTGAGTAATCGCAATAATACATAAACTTTAGATTTAATAAAGTTAACTTTTAATAAACATTTGTCAAAGACATTTGTTTGTGGATCTTTATTAAGTTCCACCGTTGATGCATGGTTTCCACTGTGGTGGGCAGATGCATAACTCCCTCAAAATATAGCACTGAAAAAAATGAATATGGTTTTTAACTTGTTTGAAAGTTTAAAAAAGAAATAAAAAATATTCCTTTGTGGTTTTGTAATTCATGCAAGAAAGGGTTAAAGGTTAAATGTTGAGTCAATAAGACGACATACAATATATTTTGACTTTATTCTCAACATTTCTGCTTTTTACTTCACATTTCAACTTTTATCACAAAGTTTTATCTCGTCATTTTGACTTTATTCTTCAGATTAAAACATTGGCATTGGTTTTCACTTCAGAAAACCAATGCCAGTTAGATCTTATATATATAAATTACAAATCACACCAGAAACAGTATAAAAATTATGGCCACCCACCATTACATATATTTATCGGTCAAAATTGGCCATTACACATTTCACCCCCTAAGATTATTGACAGTTCATGATACATGTACGTTACATTTATTATACTCTACTGGGGTCCATTTATTCTGAAAAATGTGTGGGAACACTGCAGCTAAGATGATGATTATTATGACTGATTATGAAATTATGATTAACCTTTCATTAGGAAACTGGAGGAAATGTAAGACTGTGTTACAATGTGGGTATACTGCACCAACGCACAGACAACCAAAACACACAGACGCATTTGTAACATTTGTACGAAACACAATGACCAAAATGTCAGGCCAGGCCAAAGTCCGTCCAAACAAGCAGGAGCATGAGAGGGACTCCCTGATCTGACCGGTGGATCAGTGGAAAAATCTGAGAGGCAGCATGGAGCTTCATGCCTCATAAAGCTTAATGAGCAGTTTAAAATCAGAACATTACACTCCCGTGATGCTCGGCTTCCACTTGAAGAGTCCAAAAGTGGTACAGTAAGGAAAAGCCTCAAGCTATCAGGCATGACTGTGGGAGGCAGACTCTTCAGCCTCGATGATTCATAATAGAGAAACTTTCCTTTTTGAATAAAGTTTATGGTTGGCTCAGTCTCCTCTCTATTATGTTATTATTGCATTTCGCTGTTTCCACTGATAAAACACCCTGTTACCAGCATTACTGGCACTGCAGACATGAATCTATTTGCTGCTGTATGTCTTTACTCATCTCCCTCTTTCTAAAATCTCCTAACTCTCTTTCAGACTGTATCAGAGTTGCAGCAGATGGTGGTTTCACATGACGTAACTTCTGCTTGTGGTTTGTCCCTGTTCAGAGGAGGGTTTTCCTCAATGCTGTTAATTTATTGATGGGTAGATTTATGTAAATAACATGTAATAAGGGGTCAGCTATAGACCTGACCTTTTGTAGATGTCACACAATTCCACACGATGGAAGAACTGGTGCTAAACAAGTAAAACTGATGTTTGTTTTCTTCGTGCTGGGTATAATATATTTATTTCCTAATACTTATGCCAAATCAGTACAATGCTGGCGGCTTAATTTCTTGATTGACACCATAAAAAAAGACTTTTCTAAAGGACAACATAAAGCACGAAACATTATCTAGAAATGCGGCAAAAGAAGAAATTTTATTTTGTAATTGTGAGTAGTTTTTAACATTTAGATCAGTGGTCATCGACATTTTTAAGATGAAACTCTTCTGTGACAACAGTAAAGAACACCCTGATCTACCTGCTGAATTTCACTGAAAAACCTCCACGAATGGTTTAAATAATCAACATTTAATTTTACCCTAATTTATTCCTCTATTCATCAATGTGATAAAGGAATAGAATCAGAATAGGCGGTTTTAAAGTCAAATTTTCTATTACAACTTATGAAGCCTAGTACAAATCTTCATATAAACATACAGTATGTGTCTATGACCTGTCCATGAAATTTAACATCATCCAAAGATGATAATGGTAGATTTTAGGGAAGAAATAAAAAAAAAAAAACGTAACCTCTAGAGCCGCAAAATACCAGATTTCAGGAATGGTTGCACGCTCTCCAACAAAAATGTAAGAAAAAGTGAACTGTTCCTCAAAATCCTCGCCTGAACATATTGTCATAAAACCTCTCTAATTTTGCTCATCATCACTTTATAACAATAGTCCTTTGCAGAGATGATGTGAACATAATTTATTATTCATTTTTAGAGTTTTACAGCCACTACAGCTTCATTCCCAAGAGATATCAAAATAGAAACTTTTTCTATCTTCATTTCTGGACAAATCTCTCAAGTGTTACTTTTATTATGACACCAGAATAATTCAAACACACTGTGGTTGCAGAGAAACACTCTTTTCTTTATGAGGATGTCATTTTCGAGCAGAAGGCTTAAAAAAGGGCTGAACAAGTTAACAAAAACACCTTTATGGATACAAAGAGCAAAACTCACAACACAAATATTTTTCTATCATCAGAAAATTGCATTATTTCAAATCTGAAAACATGATGTGTGATGTTTCAAAGTGATCAAAACAGCTCAAGCTGGTAGTTACATATTAACCAGCACATTTCAGTGCCTTTCACTGACTTCAGCTGTTTGTTTGTAAAGTGTGTTCGGCTAAAAAAGAACTTTGAAAGCCCTTGATTTGGATTGCTGAGAGCTTCAGTGGCATTGAGTCAAGCCCACGGCGGGTTACGTGCTTCCTAAGTCCTAAGACCTTGAGAGAGAAAACAAAAAGTTTTGTTTATTTGTAAAGTCATAACTAAACTATACTTGCTCAGAAGCACCTTCAAGAGTCACACTGGCTGACTGCAAAGCCTTATATCTATGCGTGTGGATGTTAAATATATTGCAGACATGTCTAAATCAGTGATCTCGAGTGTTTTTTAAATGTGCTTGAATTAAACCAGCGTCCATTACTTTCACTGTGCTGCTGTGTTCTGTAGACAGAGGCGAGTACAAAGTAAGCAAAGGAAACCGATATGATGCACCAACAGGAAGCCAAAAACAGAAAGGTTCAAAAGTCTAGCCCGCACATCCTTCCTTTGACTTTTAAAAAAATCCCAGCAGAGAAAAACAAACTGATCCACAGCCTTTAGATCAGGAGTTTGTCCAGAGCTGAGTCTGCACGCCGAGTGGTTACAAAAACACATCCGGTAAAACTGATCAAACACATCATACCACTTTGATATCAGCTGAAAGACTAAAAACAAGCTTCAAAAGTGACTAAATGTAAAGAGAAATGTGCCTGTATGTGTGTTGCATTTACTGACCTGCAGTTTGACGCAGATGACAAAAGCATTTAAAGTTAATACCGTTATTAAAAGACTGAACAGGGTTTCTGATTATAGTCTTACTTAAGACGCTGCTGGTTACGCTGCACCACATGTAAACAAGAACAAAAAGCCAACATGTCTTTTTCACAAGCTTTTCTTATGCTGTAACTCTACTGAGCAAACACTTGAGACATTTTTCAGTGTGTTAAAGACAGAAAATAGCATGTTATGGAAATGACAGCATCAGAAAAAGGCAATAATCACCTCTGGGTTTGTACGTCTGTTATCACACAACTGCTGTCACATCATTATCTGATCTTGCGTAGTGTTACAAACTCTACTCCTGAAAAATCCCTCATTTATGCACCAAGGATCGAACAATAGTGACATGCAGTTAGAGGCAAAAATATAACACAATGGAAACAGACTGTCTATGAAAATGAACCAAACCAAAACAAACCCTCACAGTCCATGAACATGTCCATCACATGTTCTTATATTCATATTAACATACATTTTTTTGTAAATCTATAAATGCATATAACTGCACATTTAAAGGTGCAATGAGGAGAATCTATTTCCGGTGAAGACATAAAGACTCTGCTACCCATGAGCACGCGCGACGACTGTCATAAAGACATGACCCAAGCCAAAGCGTGTGTTTGTTGTGATGCTAATGAATGCAGCTCGGACCTTCCTCAGAACTCTGCATTGCTTTACAACTTCTTTTTTCAACAACTTACAGGATGCAAAGCGACGAGGTAATGTATCTCTTTCTAGTTACGTAAAGGTAGTTTTTGATGTGTGACAACAAGCAATTTTTGGAAAACTTAGTATTGTAGTTTTGTAGCCGGCTATATATCACTACTTACAGCCCGATGCTCTAAGACATGTCTAAATAATATAAATTTGCTCTAGTTTTAATTGTCTTGTTCCCGAAGTTGAGTATCCAGGCCAGTACAGCCCTGTCCAACCCGACAGCGAAGCTAAGGAATAGCATTTATAGATAACCTATTTTGATGCTATAAAATTCATCTTAAAGTGTGTATTTGGATCAGGCATATATCTAAAAGTGAGACTTTTTTGTAATTACTTAGAAACTCCTCATAGCATCTTTAAGTAAATGACTCTTAAAGTTCCTTCCTTTCTGTCAGTAAAGCTGTCATGTGTCTCTTATGGTTGTTTTTCACGTCAGACATGGATGAAAAATGTAGCAGATCCAGTCCTGTATCAGTGTAAGACTTTGCTCCACCAGGTCATGACTGTTCACCAGCATCCTCCATCTCTGCCTCTGCGTTCTCCTGCTCTGGGTCGCCGGGTAAAGCCTCCGCCACGGTCTGGATGAGCTCTTCAATCTGCTCCTCCGATAACCGCTCCTCACTCTCCTCGACCAGCTGAGCACAAGCAGAAAACAAGTTGAGAGCAAACAGTTCAAACAGTTTGTTATTCTTAACCTGATCTGTATCTCTGCAACCACAAGGTCCATTTTAATAAATATTATGCCATAATAAAGTAACACTTGAGAGATTTGTCCAGATAATTATCAGTATATGTGTTACTGGGACAGAGTAAATAAAGATAGAAGTCAGAATAATTATAACATTTCATCCTCGCCTAAAAAACCCAAGTTTTTATTGTGAATATCTCTTTGTAATGATGCAGCTGCAGCTTTAGAACTCTATGAATGAATGTGAAAATATGTGAACATTACTTCTGCCAAGTTTGAGTCTGATAAAGTGATGCAGAGCAAAGTTAGAGAGGTTTTACTACAGAGTGGTCAGGCCCAGTCTTGGCACAGTTTGGCTCCATTAGTCCCATTTGACATTTCTGATATATCAAACTTTATATTTCACTTTTATGTCACTTTTGGTGTTCATTACACCCAATTACAACAGTTTTTTTTATCTTCTTCTGCTGATCTGTGGCAGTGTTTGACTGTTTTTGAGAAAAATAAATTAAAAAATAAGAAACATAAATATATGTTTTTGTTTCTTTTTGGAAAAAATTAAGCAGAACTCTTTACATTCTCCCATTCAAAGAAATCCATACAAAGCAACTCAAGTCTGAATCAAAGTGAAACAGATTTGGATATTTGATCATTTATTTGCTTGGTGTTGACGTTGTGTTTGGTGTGGGTAAAAATGTCTTGTATGGTTGTATAGCTGAAGATTTCCCGTCTCACAGGGTGATGGGCGTGTGTGTTCATCATTATCTCATCTGTCCACCTGTCAGTGAGAGGTGAGCTGTGTAGCTGTATTTTTTTTTTTTTGACAGCTTCATTTTGCTTCAAATCTCGCTGAATTTGTGTCATTTTTTCAAAATGCTTGAATGAAACTGATATGTGAGTCAGTGCTCGTTTCCTACATTCATTGATTTTTGTTTATTAAAGGATCAATATGAACGTTTTTGGGGGGTCAGTGGTTTTGGCTCCAGCACGTTTTTACTCAAACAGCATCAGGTATCAGGAGTGTCATGTGTCTGACATTGCTGACATGAAAAAATTAACCCTATGACTGGCATTGTGACCGCGTGGTTGACCTTTTGCTGCCTTACCAATGTATTTAGAATTCTGAAAGCCCATCTTTGCCTGTTTCCCTTATTTACCTCTCTTTATAATGTTTGTAACACCAGTTTGTATCCAATCAGTGGCGCAGTACATGACTATAACTGTTTGAAGTCTAGAAAAAACACAGAAGTGATTACTTTTCAGAAATCTAACAGTGAGAGCATACATCGGAGTAAGAAAAAATCTTTTCACATACTTCCAGAACCTCTAACAATCATGATTTAGTTGAAATAAATAAATTTGAGGATAAAAAACATACATGTGATTCCACACTAAACTGGGTCAACCACTAAATAACAATATATAGTAACCCTGTATGACCCTTAACAGGCAAGTCAACCAGCTGGTTGACCAACATATCTGCTTCCTGATTGGGCAAATTTGAAAAATAAAAGCTGAAATGTTGCTAAATGAAGAGGAAGGACAACAATTTTACCAACAAATAGTTTGTTGTAAATGCTTTTCTCAGTTTGAAAGGCAAAGGGTTAAGAAATCACTGAAGAACTGGACTGCAAAGAACAGATAATGGCACCAGAATATCAGAAACTCTTATTGTGTATTTAATGATTAAAGCCCCGTTTCCACCAGAGGGTTCAGTTCAGTTCGTCTCGGTACGGCTCACTTTTTGTGGCGTTTCCATAGCCTAAAACTGGAACAGGACACCTTTAAAGTGAACTGTACCGTCCTACTTTTTGGGACCATTCTGTTGGGGTGCCAAGCATACCGATCCAACTCCAGAAGGTGGAGCTAGAAACACTGCAGTCCGTTGATTGGTCAAAGGAGACGTCATTTCTAGTGCGACAGCGGAACAACACATAACCCCGTCATGTTTAAATCTCGACTCGTCTTCGTGAAGATAACTCTCACGGCACACAGCCTTCTCTGAAACAAAGCTTGGTTGCGCTTCGTAACAAAAAGCCACGTGCTGATCACAAAAAGAAGAATTACTGGATGTCTTCCATCTTCGCTCTTTGTCTACTGTGTTGCGTTTTCTTCTTCGCTGTATTTAATAGCTGGGTACACTGTGTTGTGCTGCTATGACGTCACGCTATTGGCATCCAGCTTACACGCCGCCTACCAAGTAGGGTTCAGTTCGCTGAGGAAACACAACCAGGATCAGGTTTTACCGATCCAGCCTGAGCCAAACCCTGCTGATCCATAACGGACCACTTGGTGGAAACGGGGCTTTTGTGTTGTACTGTGAGTTACTCTGGTTTCAAACCAAAGAACATGATTTAGTACGTTTTCATTCAATCTCACTCTGGCTGTTTTTTTTTTTGTAAAAGTAAATGTATTTGCTCAATCCTGTGTAAATATAAAATGAGGACAGAAGCCACAGAGGTGATTAATAACAGTAAAGAAGTTATAAGGACGTTAAAGTAAAAACTCACCAGCTGAATTTCCACTGCTGTTTGTGGGCGGTGGTTCAGGATGTGCAGTTTCTCGGCCCTGATGGGTAAATATCATAATTTAAAACCTAAATTCAGCATATACACATCATCCACTTAACGTTTGTGTGATCCTAGAAATAAGTTAATCCTGCAGCTTGACTGCTCACTGACTTTGTGAGTTTGTGAGGCTTCATGGTGTTGAGGAACTCTTTGACGATCTCTGGACTCTGCCTGCTGCACGGCGTCTTCGACAGATACTTCAGCGTCTGCGTGAGAACGTAGAGAAAGCTGTGAGCTCTTTTTAATGATATTTTTACACAACAGAGCAGAGATGAGTGAGCAGAGATGATGTGAGCTGACCTCGTACATGATGGTGTTGAGGTTCTGCTGCCCCGTGCTGTGTTTGTTCTTCCCACTTTCCTTCCTCTGCTCCTTCAGGTCTGTGAGGAGCTGGAACACCTAAAAACAGGCACACGGGTCAAAGTGCTGTCAAGTTTTACTTCAACATAAAACAGGAAGCTCAAAACATCACCTTACCTCATAGTTGCTCAGCATTGCAGCGCTTGCGTTCTTCCTAAAAATAAAATAAATGCCATAAATTCAGAGTGTGACTTTTCTTACATCAGCAAGGAAACTCAATCAAGCTCTAAGATTCTGTGTTTCCTTCAGGACCATGAGTTTTCTTTTGAAGCACACATTGCAGGCTTGGTCAAAAAACTCAGGGCGAAGCTCTGTTTCTATTACAGAAACAAATCTTTAGAGCTCGGAAACTGCTGTGTCAGCAACATTTTTCCACAGATTAAGGAGATGTGCTGTATATGGGAGCTCCCCTTAAATGTCTCCAGTCCTTAAACACTGTTTACCACAGCACCTTGAGGTTTGTTACAGGTGATGATCATTGTGACTTGTATATTAAATCTGGTTTGCCTTCCTTAAGTGCACAAAGGTATATGCACTGGCTGACCTGATTTATAAGGCTCTTCTCAGCGTAGTTCCACCATATTTATGTACTCTTCTTAAGAGAACTAAAAGCTGCTATGCCTTACAGTCCTGTGATATTTTCATCTTTCTGTTCCTCGTGTATGAACTGAACTTGGGAAGAGAGCGTTCAGCTTTGCTGCCCCGACAACGTGGAACTCTTTACAGACTGAACTGAAGCTCTCAGAGCTCGTCTCACTTGCTGTTGGGATAAATATACTCAACAAAAATATAAACGCAACACTTTTGTTTTTGCTCCCGTTTTTCATGAGATGGACTCAAAGATCTAAAATTCATTTCAGGTACACAATATTACCATTTCTTTCAAATGTTGTTCACAAATCTGTCTAAATGTTTGATAGTGAGCACTTCTGCTTTGCTGAGATAATCCATCCCACCTCACAGGTGTGCCACATCAAGATGCTGATCTGACATCATGATTAGTGCTCAGGTGTGCCTTAGACTGCCCACAATAAAAGGCCACTCTGAAATGTGCAGTTTTGTCTCACAGCAAAATGCCACAGATGTCGCAAGTATTGAGGGAGCGTGCAATTAGCATGCTGACAGCAGGAATGTCAACCAGATCTGTTGCTCGTGCATTGAATGTTCATTTCTCCACCATAAGCCGTCTCCAAAGGCGTTTCAGAGAATATGGCAGTACATCCAACCGGCCTCACAACCGCAGACCACGTGTAACCACACCAGCCCAGGACCTCCACATCCAGCAGGTTCACCTCCAAGATCGTCTGAGACCAGCCACTCAGACAGCTGCTGAAACAATTGGTTTGCATAACCAAAGAATTTCTGCACAAACTGTCAGAAACCATCTCAGGGAAGCTCAACTGCATGCTCGTCGTCCTCATCGGGGTCTTAACCTGACTCCAGATCGTCACCGTAACAGACTTGAGTGGGCATATGCTCACGCACGACAGCGTGTACCAGTTCCCAATAATATCCAGCAACTTCGCACAGCCATTGAAGAGGAGTGGACCAACATTCCACAGGCCACAATTGACAATCTGATAAACTCTATGTGAAGAAGATGTGTTGCACTGCATGAGGCAAAAGGTAGTCACACCAGATACTGACTGGTTCTGAGTCCCCAGACCCCCAATTAAGCAAAATACTGCACATTTCAGGGTGCCCTTTTATTGTGGACAGTCTATGGCACACCTGTGCACTAATCATGGTGTCTGATGAGCATCTTGATGTGGCACACCTGTGAGGTGGGATGGATTATCTCAGCAAAGCAGAAGTGCTCACTATCAAACATTCAGACAGATTTGTGAACAGGCAACTTTGGCAATGGATGTTGACCATTGCATCCACCAGGGGGCATGAATCTGTCTCTCACCAACCTCCACTTCTCATTTACATCCAACGAGCTAACATTTAGCTCCCTCCCGATCTCCTCCCAGCTGTTTTGGAGTTTGATTTTGTCATGATGTCCCGGACAAGTAACATCATATATATGTTTGTGATTTCGCCCAAGCTCACACAAATTTTCTTTGAAGAGCCCCGCCATATTCTTCTTCATTTCTCTTCAGAGATGAGTATCAGAGTGACAGTAGCAACACTGCCCCCATGGTTTCCGGTGATACTGCTCCATCTGGTCTGTATCCGTAAGCTTCAAGGATACGCACAGAAATACGGACGAAAAGAACGCTAAGCACAGACAGAGAGCTCTGTCCGTATCCGGATCCGTATTTAACGTTGAGCATAAATGAGCCTTTAGACTCCCTGCATTCACAAAAAATGTGTATTAAAATTACTGTACATTGTCACTTCCAATATGTTTTACCATGATGTGCTGCTGACCTCTTGGCCAGGTCACCTTTGTGAAAGAGATCTTGATATCAGTGGGCTTTTATCTGGTTAAATAACGGTTTAATAAAAATAAAAGTCAGTCCATTTATGGCATTGAGGGAGCAGAGGGGAAACTTCTTTATGGTGGAGGGTGACACCATGAGGAGAGAGGAGGAAAAAGATAAAATAGTGTTTGGCAGCCTGAAAAGTGGGATGAACATCTTCAGAAACATCTTGATTTATTATTTCAGAGATATCAGTTTAAGATTTTCAAGATTTAAGAGAGGCACCTATGCAACTTATTTAACTTTATTTGTTTAGCACTTGTAAAAACAGAGGTTTACAAAGTACTTTGACAAACAAGAACAGACAAACAGCAGTTACAAGAGCTCCAGCACAAAAGGAAATAATGAAAAAAAAAGCTCAGCATAAATCACAGTACTGTCACAGATAAGGCTGGGTGATATTACCTAATCTAAATATCATGATTAATTGAAGGACTTACCTCAATAACAATTAATGAATAATTATTTTATACTATGCTGGAACAAATTAGTGGGGATACCGATGGTTGTTGAAGAGGTTTTATCTCTTGTGAGGATTGCTCTAACTTACACTGCGTCCCTCGTAGCAAAAGACCGCTTCCACAGGCAGTGTTACTGTTAGCCCAGCTACACGATCCAACAGATCCACTCCGGAGACGTTGTGAGGAAAAATATAAACTCTCTGTTTAATTTGTTTTCAAAAATATACTTCCACAGACAGGAAAAATGTGGCTGGCTAATACACTAGTTGAATCTTTGCAGAAACGCAGGTAAGAAAACTGTATGCTTCCCTCACTATCAGGCACAGACTGAAACTGATGGAGAAAGAAAAGTAAACAAATATCTGCGTCCGCGTAAGAGACGTTAAAGGGCAACTACGCCTTTTTTCAATATGGATCTTAACACTTAATCTAAATTCTTAAACCAACATATTAACATTAAGGTCAAACTGTATATCTAATAAACTGTTCCTTTTTGCCACTACAGTTGTCGAAACGGTCTTCCTGCAGTATTTACACTGAACTTCTTTCTGCTCGATGTCTAAATGGGTCTTACTGTCGAATATGATTATTTTCCATTTATTTTCCGGCTCTAGTTATAGATAAACACGTCTTGTCATTAGAACTCAGACAATATACAAGAACCATGCAACGTAAAATGAGACTATTATGACCGAAGTACAAGCAAAAAACAAAACAAAACATAAAATCAGTAAGAAAAGTAAAAAGAGTGTGAAAAGGACACTGTTGGTACGAGTGAAAATACAATGATATTAATAGTTATGACAGAATAAAACAGACACGAGCAGGATATAAAACCATACAAGGCTAAAAGGTTTTCTAAATAAGGATTAAAAGTGTAACAAAAGCGAAGCGTAATTTGATAAAATCTGAATCAGAAGTAAGTCTTGGCATATATGAGATTACTTTGGGGAATGGGTGTATGACATTATGTGTATATGTGAAAAGAGAAAAAAAATTATGTGTATATGTGTACATGTTGGGAGGTGTACTTTTATACATGCATATATACTCAACAAAAATATAAACCCAACACTTTTGCTTTTGCTCCCATTTTTCATGAGATGGACTTAAAGATCTAAAATTCATTCCAGATACACAATATTACCATTTCTCTCAAACATTGTTCACAAATCTGTCTGAATGTTTGATAGTGAGCACTTCTGCTTTGCTGAGATAATCCATCCCACCTCACAGGTGTGCCACATCAAGATGCTCATCAGACACCATGATTAGTGCACAGGTGTGCCATAGACTGTCCACAATAAAAGGCCACTCTGAAATGTGCATTTTTTTGCTTTATTGGGGGTCTGGGGACTCAGAACCAGTCAGTATCTGGTGTGACCACCATTTGCCTCATGCAGTGCAACACATCTTCTTCGCATAGAGTTTATCAGATTGTCAATTGTGGCCTGTGGAATGTTGGTCCACTCCTCTTCAATGGCTGTGCGAAGTTGCTGGATATTATTGGGAACTGGTACATGCTGTCGTGCATGAGCATATGCCCACTCAAGTCTGTTACGGCGATGATCTGGAGTCAGGTTAAGACCCCGATGAGGACAACGAGCATGCAGTTGAGCTTCCCTGAGACGGTTTCTGACAGTTTGTGCAGAAATTCTTTGGTTATGCAAACCAATTGTTTCAGCAGCTGTCTGAGTGGCTGGTCTCAGACAATCTTGGAGGTGAACCTGCTGGATGTGGAGGTCCTGGGCTGGTGTGGTTACACCAGAGAGAAATGAACATTCAATGCACGAGCAACAGATCTGGTTGACATTCCTGCTGTCAGCATGCCAATTGCACGCTCCCTCAATGCTTGTGACATCTGTGGCATTTTGCTGTGAGACAAAACTGCACATTTCAGGGTGGCCTTTTATTGTGGGCAGTCTAAGGCACACCTGTGCACTAATCATGGTGTCTGATGAGCATCTTGATGTGGCACACCTGTGAGGTGGGATGGATTATCTCAGCAAAGCAGAAGTGCTCACTATCACACATTTAGACAGATTTGTGAACAACATTTGAAAGAAATGGTAATATTGTTTATCTGGAATGAATTTTAGATCTTTGAGTCCATCTCATGAAAAATGGGAGCAAAAACAAAAGTGTTGCATTTATATTTTTGTTGAGTATATATGAGTGTGTGGGTGTGTGCCTGCATATATAGGTAGATTTTGGTTCTCTGCTTCCTCATTCTATCAGTATATTTTGTTTCTTTCCCTCACTTTTATATTATGTTATAGTCCCAAAGAAACCATTTCGCAGGACTCTGATCTGCCTTTTTTTTTGCCTTTAAGTGTAGATGAGCACAAAGACATGTCTGGACTCAGAACAGTCTGCCAAGTTGTAATTGTTTCTGCATTGTTTTGTTTAAAATATCTATTTTGGAATTTGTTATGCGCACAAATTTAAATAAAACATTTGTTAAAAAAAAGGAGTAAGTCTTGGCATTAATCTGAAACATAACAGAGTATGTAAGTAAAAGAGTTGTATGATGGGTTTAAAATGATGAATCATCAGAGCAAAGAGGATGAAGCACAGCAGTGAAAATCTGTTCACATACAGAAACAACAACAGAGTGAGGAGCTGTTTCAGACTGAGCTTCATGACTGCAGGTCATTAACTGGAGAATTTTCACGTCAAAAAATGAAAAAAAAAATGCATTTAGGACGGAAATAATGATTTAATGTTTCAGAATATAAACCCTAGGCAGCGCAGGGTTTAGAAAATAGTCATTAAATACAGATGATCAGTGTCGTTTCGCACACCATCTCTGATTAAGACAATTCAAACAGGTAAACCTGAACTGGACAGAAAACCGTGACGTCACACTCTTTACCTTAACCGGAAGCAGCGGTGTTATCCTCCTACCTGCTCACATGACATATAAACAAATAAATACAACCCCCTTCTTAAATATCAGAGAGAAAAACAGAAATTAATCTTACACTTCCATTTCGCATGCGATCCAAACGCGGACCGCTTCTTTCAACGGGGGTCGTGCAGAAACGCAAACAGCACAAAGGTTCCGGCCTACCACACTGTGGCGTCGCTGTTTGGTTTTCACTCACGAAATAAATTCTGTTTTCGAGGTTTTAAACAAAGTAAATTAATTAATTGAATGCTTAAAAAAGCATACAAATAATGTATTGTAGGCGGCAACTTTTATGATTTATATAAGATTTAAGTCAACCTGTAACGGAAGAGTATTTGGGACATTTTAGATGGAGAAAAATAATTTTCACTTTCAGTAGGTCGAGATTAAAGTAATAAAATAACAAGAATAAAGTCGACAGTTTTAGCTAAAAGGCGAAATGACAAGATAAAAGTTGAAATATTGACAATATAGTCGAAATACAATACCGTGATAAAAGTCAAAATGATTACATCAAAGTAAATTTTCGAAAAAGGCAAACTTAGAGAATAAAGTCGACATACAATGTATTTTGATTTTTTTCTCGCAATTTCGACTTCGCCAAAATTATATTTCCACTTATATCCTTACATTAACCTGAACTCGGGTAGTTTCAAGGGTGGAAAGTAAATATTTACATTTACCCGTTATATTGTTTTGTGAACTTTTTTTTAATAAAATAAATTAAATTGAACCTTGTACCACGATGAACCAAACCAACCAAAGCTATCAATAAATATAGTCAAGACAACACTGATACAAAGTTTAGCTAAACCCACTCAAACAATATTTGAAAATATAAAAAAATAATTACGTTTCTTTATTCTGCAGTTTAACTGATAGTAACAGCAAGTTGACTCGTGCTTTCCATCCCTGCTAGTTTTTCACTTAACCACAATGACACCTTTAACATTTCATAGTCAGTGACTGAAGAAAACACAAAAACAGATCATTCATACAAACGGATGAAAAGTAATTTTATTAACCATATTTGTGTATATAGTTTCCATTCATTATTACCCCGAGTCATAGCAAATGTATATTATGTACAATTGATTTTGACCATAAACCATTTAATACCACAACTAAACCTTTGACATTTCGCTGACACCGTGATTCTTCAAATGATTTCCTTAAATTTCTATACAGACGTACAACTGCACGTGGAAAAAATGACATGAAACATACAAAGCCAGAAAAGTAATATGTGCTTCTGTTTAAATCACCCTAAATAAGAACATGCACAATATTTATTACTTATCTTGACAGATTAATGTAAATATGGTTTAAAACATCAGACCATTACAAAGGCTGTTCCATGAATTTTTCTGACCCTGAAACCATAGAAGGTGTTGGACAAGTTATTCAAACTTGTTATATATTACCCATTAACAATCAACATTATAATGCTTCTTCATGTATTAATGTCAGACATACCATGACTAATTACTTTAGCTATTGCTGGAGCCTCTTCATAAATATATATTTATATATGAATATATCAAAAACGGGTCTGAAATAAAGTTTGCAACAGGGCATGAACACTTTGTTGCTCACAAATAAAAAAAAATCTAATTTAAGGCAATATATCAAGAACAGCTCACTCTGTGGGGCCTAGTGTTGTGCTCAAGAGCACACTATCCAAGACCAGAATGCACCAAGATCAAGACAAGACCAAGACCATTAAAATCAATTTTATAAACCAAGGTTGAACAGTTTAGGGGGGTGTCCCTCAGTCACAACACAGGGAAGGTTTCAGTCATCACAGGGGAAATAACACATGAACTGAAGCTTTTTGTTGTTTTACCAAGTGTTCCTCCTTATTCACATTAATGAAGTTGAAGACCAGCAGATCAGTGCTGGTCTTGATCAGTCTTGACCTAAAACCTGAGTCCAGCCAGTCCAAGACCGACACAAGACCAAGACCTTCAAAGTGTGGTCTTGAGACGAGGACCATTTCAGCTTAACTTCATAGCTTGTTGCTCTGGGCACATATAACCATAAAGGGATCCCATTTAGAACAAAAGTAACAAAGAGTTTGAGCATTATATAAACTTGTGACCTTGATTTCTTACATTGAAGAGTGTAATTTCACACTGTACTTGGTACTTTAAAGGTAACATTTTTCAAATAATGTATTACAAGTAAGTTGTTACTGCCCAACATCAAGTTAATCTCACTTTCAGGACTATAAATGACAAAGCATTAAAAAAGCAGATGACATTTCTTCTGTATTTAAGTACAAAAATGTAGAAAATATACAAAACAAGTGACCTTTTCCTGAAAAGTCTGTTGGTTGATTTAATAAAAAAGTGAAAGCAAATATTTTACACTGGGCACTTTTACCCAGAAAATGTCTCCTTGAGTCCAGCTTCAGATATTCTCACCAGTCTCAACAGGTTTTGATAAACGTGCCTCTGATACGTTGGATCAGTGTTCCTAACTGCTTATCTTCTCTCCGCACTTCGGTGGAGAAACTTTAAAAGCTCTGCAGGAGGAATTCAAAAAACGTCCTCAGATTCTCGTCACCTGTGACCTTGGTAAATTCTTCTTGAAAAAATGATGTAAGATTTCTGCTTTCCATCAGTTTCTTGACATTGGTCATCACGTTCTGGTGTTCTAAATAACAGCAAGCCAGATACACTTTCAACACATCAAAACGTTTTCTTTCTACCATCTGGATGATGATATGTTCGAGGATGAAGGACAAAGGATAGCCATACTCAATGACACACTTAATTTTCGAACTTAGTCTCTGTCTGTATGGAAACCCTCCAGAGTGCATTGCAACAACGTTGCAGTTCTCATCAAAAACGGGAGAGCCAGAGGAGCCAAAGTAAAAGCAAGACTCGTACGTGACAAGCGGTGACTCACCCTGAATCGAGTTTGCCACATCTTCAAAAAACCGGGGCGTTACAAAAGTAAACTGACCCTGGTTTTCCTTCAGAGCACCATGTGGGTTTTCATTGTAATGCCGACCTGCGACCTCTGCACGTTTATCAGTCGGAATAATCCAGCATGTGTCGACCTTTTTCACACCACCTTCTGGATGCCCAATTATGCAGATCCCACCTCTCCTAGAGAGGAACCCAAAGTGGGTCAAGAGAGGACGTGGTAGTTCCTGATCAACACTGATCTTCAACAAAGCCCAGTCATACATGTGGCCTGAGACATCATGACAGTACTCCCCACCTGTGACCTCCTCCACCACAGCACCTGGGCCGACTTCACCATGTCTCATGTAGGAGAAATGGACGGTCATCTGCTCAGTGAGGCGTCCTGTGTTCACATCTAAAACATCTTTAACAACATGGCCGTTTGTGAGAACAAAGTTTCCAAACAGGAGAAAGCCACTTCCTTTTGGTCGACCATTGACCCTGATCAGACAAACAGAATCACTGTGCTCCATCATTTTCTTCATCGTAATCACCTCACTGCAGGCCTCCGCATTTTTTCCAAACTCCTCACGGAAAACTTTTTGGAAATAAGGAGCTTCATGAGCTCCTGTTTTCAGCCCTTTGAGATAATCTGTAACTACTGAAGCTAGAGCACATCTCAACTTTTCTGAATTTGGTATCATTTCTGGCTGAATATGGACATATCGCTTAGTTTTTTCCTTTCTGTTGACAGTCACTGACTCAGTTTGAATTGGCTGTTGAAGAGCGTCAGAGTTTTCCTCACAGGCAGATCCCTGAGATTCACTCTGCGACACAAAAGCATTATCAAGACTTCCATGAGGAGTTTCTGGTGGAGAAGGCCCAGGGATCCGTACAATCTTGAAAGTTTTATCATCAAGATTATCAACCAGATCGAGCATTTCAGTTCTCACTTCAGTGCCCTTTTCAACAAGTACACACTTCTTTTTGAAAACAACTTCCAGAAAACGACCGTCTCTTCTCAATGCACTCCTTACTTTTTCTCCTTTGACAGCATACACAGAGATTTCATCAAACTTTCCACAAAGTTCCTTGTTTTTTAAGACTTTTCTAACATTGCTACGTCCTCTTGTTGACACATGAAACGTTATAAGCTCATCAGCAGAAAAGTTTTCACAAGAAGCAAGAGCAGGACTTCTAACTCGCCACTGTGGCTCGTCTGGAGGCTGAATAAATTCAACTTTGAGATTCTCCTCCTTAATTAAGCTGCAAGGGAAGTGAGAACTTATAGCTCTTCCATCCTTCACAATAACAAGTTCTTTGTCCTTGTTTTTCCTTAACAGCTTTTGGAAAAGAACGCTTCTCCTCAGGGAATCTTCGATCGATCCAGACTTGGAGCAGGTGAGGTTGGTCAGGTGCTTGTCACTCCCACACCACTTAAAGGAGTGGTTTACATGAGGCTCCTTTTCCTGAAAAAATCACATATTACTGTAAAAAATACTTTATTCAAAAAAGACAGTTCCACTATTTAACAGCCCTGTCATCACATGTACTGGTGATGCACCAGTATTATTGGTATGATACCTACCTTGGCAGACAATTGCTCTATTTGATAAATATCGATATACTAAGACATGACATTTCTGCTAATATTTGAGCCTTATATATTGCCATTAACTTTGTGGATTTTTTTTTGCTAACTAATCTTGAATTGAGAGCATAATCTTCTAAAACCAGACAGGATTCTTGTCATCATGTTGGGTCAATTACTGTCTTAGCTTTTAAAAGGGAATGCAAGCTGCATTTACTGTAACTGACAAAAATACATTTTACATACTTAAAAAGAAATACTTTCAGTTATGTCGCTATTGATATCGGTATCAGACAAAGTACATTTTAAAATAATGTAAAATAATGTACCTGTTTCACTGTAGTACGGCGGGGGGCTGGATCTGACGTCTGCTGACTTTGCTCATCAGGTTCAGTGTGCCCAGGTGAGGGCTCCTGTTTACAACCGGTCTGAAAACACAAACACTCACTCATTTTCTCATGATAGAAACAAGCACAATCAAATATTCTATTATTTTATAATACTTTAAATATTGTTCTGTAGGGCTAGGTTTAAAAAAAATCATAATCGATTTAATTGATCCATAAAATCCAAAGATCAATCTTTTAACTGGAGCAGTTTTTTCTTCATTGGACGTGCAGAGAAACAGCCTGTGGTATCGACCCTAATAGCCTCGCGTGATCAGCGTTTAGTGCTGCTTTTCACTGAACAAAATCTCGTGAGATGTTTCGGCAAGCAGTCAAACAAACTTGGAGGAATTGAGCAGCACTATATAAACACCACCGGAGAGTTTTAAAGCTGATGTTTGGAAGTATTTCTGATTTAACAAACATGAAGGAGAAGACGAGTTGGAGAAAAAATAAGTAGGCTATTATGCAGAATATGCATTAATGTATGTCATTAATGTATGATTTATGTAACTGCTTTTGGTTCGGTACTTAATGTAATGTTTTAAAATAATATATCAGGTCAAAAGGTTACTTTTCAGATTTACAGCATTATTTTAACTGAGATTTCCCAGACTGAATAATTATTACATTGGATCATGAATCAAACCGATTTGAGACCTTGTAATACTGAATGAAATGGATCCAGAAAATCTGAATCGATACCCAGCCCTATTTCTCTGTTCAATAAAATGTTTGTGAATCTGATATTAATTTGAAATGTTACAATGAAACTAGTGAAATATATATATATATATATATATATATATATATATATATATATATATATATATATATATATATATATATATACACACACACACACACACATATATATATATATATGTATATATATATATATATATATATATGTATATGTATATATATATATATTTATATATATATATATATATATATATATATATATATATATATATATATATATATATATATATATATATATATATATATATTTATATATATATATATATATATATATATATTTATATATATATATGTCACAGCTTAAAATAAACAGTTTCACACAAATAGATATGTTTGAGCAATTTCAGGCTTGACAAATTTATGCTGTAAAACTAACTAAATGAATAAAAAAAATGTGGTACCTCTGAAGACTTGTCCATAGGCCCTTTTTTATACCTCAACTCAGACCTTTCTCACCCCTGAACAACAGCTGCAACCTGTAGAGGCAGAGATGAGTCTCACCTGAAGAAAAATCATGAGAGAATGATTTTCTGATGACTTATTACCTTTAATTCCCATCTGAACCATTTGCAGATCCTACTTTGACATAGCAGGCTGTTTATTCATTGCTGTCAAAGAATTGTGTGCGACTGAAATATCAGAATTGCGGTGTTTCCCCATGTCTTTAAGAGATGATTTTTAACACAAACTAAAAATGCTATTCATTAAACACTGGCAATAACTGTATTTATGCAGCACTAAACAAAGTGCTCTACAAAGCATGCAATAAAATAAAAACAAAGTAGTTTAGATAACTAAAAATGAAGAAGTAAACTGATCAAAGTTTTGATTAAATAGTGTTCCCTGTGACATTTTTAACTTGAAAACCAATACCAAGTTTAATACCTTCTTTTTTGCCTGAATATGAATATTGTGAGCATTAAGAGTTTGACTGGCCAAAAAATTAAAACCACTGCCTGGAGACAAAAATTCAAAGCTTTTACATTACTATTTTCCTATCTAGTATATGGGGATAAACACACAAGGAATAAATTTGAGCTCAACATTTTGTGCTGAAACATGAAGTTTTGTTTATTGACATAAGTACAAAGTCTAATGTAACAAATGTTACATCAATATAAGCATTTCACGTGATCCTAAAAGTTTTATAGAGCCATCTGTTTCTCTGAAAAGCTCACTCTCACTTTACCATTACTATGAGACGGATAATGGATGGAGGGAAAAGTGAATCCGCTATAACAGTACATATGAAGGCAGATAAATAGCCAACACCTTTTCAGGGCTGCCAACTTTTCAAAAAATCTTGCAGTGAGTCTTGGTGAAGCCAGTTCAAAATTTCAGCATGGCAGGGCGACATTCACACAGAAAAAATCCTCATTTTGTGTGGGTTTAATCAGACTATACAGCACTCAGAAGTAACAAAATGGTACAAGTGCAATCAACTTAGGTAAAGGCAAAAAAATAAAATTAAAACAAATGCTATATTTTTGCTGTTGTCTGATCCTCAAATGGCCTTCATAGTGATATTTAAACCATACCATATTCTGTCATTGTTCCTCATCAGTCTGTTTCCTACCTGTATACAGGTTTGTGTTCATGCACAACCATTAATTTCAAAACCAGTGTTTTGCTCTCCAAAAACACCAGTCTGATCACCACTACAGCAGCTTTACAAGAATTAAAATTTCAAAACAATATCTAAAACTAGATGACATTTTAAATGAATAGCCAAACTGAATCAACTATTCTTGAAGATGTTGTTTTTATCAAACTGTACACAAAATAATCTGAATATATCACATATCTTAACATTTACATGATTAACCCATCAAAGCCTTTTACATCACATTTGATATATACTTTTGTGATACTTTTACCAAATCAATATGACCAACAAATACCCCCAAAACACATCTGAATAATTCAGATAAATGGAGAAAACGTTTGTTTTGTGGATAATCAGTTGCCAACAGCTAATTCTATCAAATGAGATACAAAAAAATATATATGGTAAATTTTGAGATTTTAAATGAAAATTTCAGATTAAAAAAAAGATTTTTCTTGCTATTATTTGTGCTTTCATGCCTGAATGGGTTAAAATATGAAATGTAATTGAATATACAATCAGCCAAGATTTAATTTTCCTAGTACATGAAACACATTGGCATCAATGTGTAGGCTACAAATCCACACCACTATGAGCTATCCAGTATAAATCTTGAAAACATATGTGGTGATTTTAATTGGAGGGCAGGGAGTGAAAATGAACCTTCAGAATGTAATTATAAACTGGATTTGTTCAAGTCACTACATTATTTTCAAATCATACATCTTTAATGAAATTTCAAACTCAAAGTAATAATAGCCTACAGAAATTAATTTATACATCTTGAGAAATCTAAAGCAGAGTAATATTTGTGTCATAAATGAGAGGGTGAGGATGTCAGACCCTCTGACTGCCACAGCCAGGCAGTACACATATTCATTGCAAACCAAGATGAACAGCTGTGCTATTTACAGTGAATTTTTGTTTTATTTTAACAATTCACTCCCTGCTATTTAGTTTAAATACCATGCTGCGACAATGTGGATTGTTGAAAAGTTGTCAGTAAGCTTGTTTAACAAGTGATAAAGAACTTATTAACCGAGGATGGCAGGGAGCGGGGGTTGAAATCTTTCAATAATTAAAATTGTCAAAGTATTTATAAAACTTGACTTGGCTTGTTCTGTACAGTCAGAAAACATAACTATACATTTGGAAAACTTTTATTTGTGTTTACTATGGGGATTTCTGGGGGACAACTTAATAGGAGGTGGAGAAATGACCAGTGGTGTCATTTTTCTTTTATTCTAGTTGTTAAACACTGATGGATATTTGTGGGCTTAGGCCTCCACACACTGAAGACATTTTTACCACATTTTTACCTAATTTATACACTGTCCACTAAAAACAGCCTTGAGACCCACTTGTGGGCCTCCACCCACAGGTTGAGAACCACTGCACTAGTAGATTGTATTTGAAGCTTGATTCTTCCATGATTGCTCTTATATCATGAAGAATATGTGACCCAGGAAACCACAGGATGAAGTAATCATTTAGAAAACAGTGAGTGAGTGAAAACAGCAGCTCAGAGCTGGACTGATGAAGAATGTCGCGTTTTGATTCATCAAAAGGTTCACCCGTTATTTCTTAAATCTCCGTGTCCACTTAAAATGTGAGCATGAGCTATCAAGACACAGTTTGAATCATAGAATCACACAAAGTGACTCCCACTCTCAGTGATCTCTCACTGTCTACTGGGATGCACGTCTGCGCCTTTACGCACATGGCACAAAGAGGATCGCGCGTACACGGAAAGTGAAAGTTAAAGTCACATAACCATCCTATAAGTATGCTTGCACATTTTCTTTTAAGTTATATCGTATTTCTTGGCGTTTTCTGGTGTGTATACTTTGTTTACCTGCGTATCTGGTTTATTACGCCACTTGCTTCTGGCTTTAGCGTGAGAAATCGGAAGTGTGGCGTGAGAGCGTGTGAAACCAGTCAAATGCGTGAGTCTCACGGCCAGTGCGTGTTGATAAATAGCCAACACCTTTTTATGAGATGGAGGACAAACCTGCTGAACCAGTCTGCAAAGTCAATGGCTTCTCATTCACTTCACTTCCTACTGGTAAACTAACAAACTTTACATCAAGACCCACATAAAACGAATTCCCACCAGAATTTGTTATCATTTTAGTATTTCGCTTTTCAACGTATTTTAACTTTAATCTAATCAATTTGACTTTTATCACGAAACTGTATTTCAACTGTATTGTCGACATTTTAACTTTTATCTCTTGATTTCGACTATTATCTCTAAATTTAGACTTTCACATCATTTTGACTTCAATCTCGACCACATAAAGGGTTATTTATCTATTTAAATTGGCCCTATTAAGTTTTCGTTATACTGATGAAGAATGAAAAAACTCACTCGATGTGTGAAAAACTGAACAACAAAAATCTGTCAGGAGATTAAGTTATCTTTAACTGGAATCATAATTTATGCATTTTAAAAGATTATATTGGTGAAACATATATTCAAAATTACAAAACTCTTACCTTCAAAGAAAACTGTCTGTGTTGTTCTGGTGGAAACAGAGGAAGACTGTACAGACTACTTTTTTCGATTAATGGTGGATCCCAGGTGCATCCTTCTGTATTAAGGTGTGTCTGGTTATGTCCACAGCTTTCGCCCTTGTGTGTGTGGCTGTTTGCAGCCAATGAGGGCGCTATTTACAACTGATTTGACCGCAATTTTCACTCTATTTCAGGGAGCAACATCCTTTTTGATGAGGAACCTTAACTCTACGTACAATTTTGGGAAACATTTTGGAAAATGTGATTTCAAAAATTTTAAAAAGTAAAAATACACTCTGGACATATTTATGACCTTTTGGTCCTGTTGTGGCTACCAAGAGTCACAAAGTTTCACTGTAAAACACATCACATACTGTATTATGGAAGAGTATAGGTTCATGTTAGATGCAGAAAACAATTTTCTGCAAATTGAGATTACAGTTGATTTGAGATTTGAGAGAATAAGAGTCGAAATTCCGATATTAAATTTGAAATGACAAAAATAAAGCTGGAATAATTTTCGGGAAAAGCAGCTGAAATGTCGAGAATAAAGTTGAAATACGTTATATGTCGGCCTTATTGGCAACCTTTGACCTTTTTTTTGACATTTTAAAGTTTATGCCATAAATTTGACTTTTACAACGAGATGTATTTCCACTTTATTGTCCACATTTCAACTTTTATCTCAAAATTTCAACTTTTTGTCTCGTCATATCAACTTTAATCTTGACCTGCCGACATCTCATCACATCTCCCCCCTTCAAGGACTGGATATAGGACACCAGAAATAAGAAGGATAACACATTCTTCCTTTTAGCTCTTACTTAGATCCTGATGAACAGAGTACCATTTCAGCATAAGTCAACTTATTAAACCAATACAATACTTTAACAATTCAGGCATAAAAACTAAACATCCTTTTGTTTATAGTCTGTGCTAATAGATAAAATAAACAAGAAATATTCTTCAATGGCCTTCACATTTCCTCATTAACAGTATAAACTTTTTCCAAATGAAAAGTGCATTCAAATGAACAATACTGAACTTCAAAGCTGACATAAGGTTTCTTTGCACTGGTATTCCAACAGTCACTAAGTCTTTCTGAACCTGAGAGGCAGTCTGACCTCACGGACCCTCAAGTTAAATCTCACTGGTGCAGAGGGCCCCAAGGGTGAATCTGTCACTGTCTGAGGTGTTGAATGACTCAAGAAGGGTCCATGCTCCCTGGCTGCAGGTGTTGGATGATGAACCAGTTGTTTAGGGCTTCCTTTGGGTTGATGCTATGGACTGGCAGGCTTGATGCTTTCCAGAATGGGCTGTAGGTGTTTCCTGTTGCGTCACATCACCATCCCATCATCCATCCTTACAAGGCAAGATCATGGCTCAACAATCTAACAGCTTCTGCTGACGTCTCCCATTCTTTCTCCCCATCAATCTTAACTCTGATGGTCTGTCCTGACAACAGGGTGGGCAGAGCATCTTATGGCCCTTTTCCACTAACCCTACTCTACTCTACTCGACTCTACCCGACTCTACTCTACTCAACTCCACCCGGCTCTACTCTACTCGCCATGTGCTGCTTTTCCATTAGCCCCAGTCGCCTGCCCAATGGGGTGCAGTGTCGCTGTAAACAGCTGAGCGGCACTGCGGGGATGTCATTTTGAACGTGACGCAACAATCTGTGGCTTTTTGTCACAAACAGAAAACAGAATGAAGCCGAGGACGAGAGCAATCGAGCTGCAAAGAAAAGACGTATGAGGGTAAGCTAACGGTAGCTACTGCTTGCATGCTAGGTAGTCGCGCTCATGACTCATCGATGACAACATTGTCTGACCAATCAGTGGCCGGCAGTGGGCTACGTCATCTTTTAGTATTAACTCAGCTCGCTTGGAACCAGAGCGGAGTAGGTACTAAAACAAGCTATTTAGTGCTAGTGGAAAAGGGCCATTTCTATCAATGATTGTAGAAGTACTTTTATGCCTTTTTAGCTTGACTGAAAGTTCTTTTCCAGTGTCGGGACAGTAGTGCGGATCTGGTGTCCAACCATCAACTGAGCGAGACTGGCCCTGTCACAGTGATGGGTGTCGCAAGATAACTCAAAAGGGCATTCACCTGAGGGTAGTGAGGACTCGAGATCAGCAAACCTGTACTCCTCTGAAAAAGCCTTGAACTCAGCTGCCGGTATTACTGATGAGCTCTAGTGGTATTCCCCATTGGGCAAACATACTTTTGAATCAGCTAATGACCTGCAGGCTTGAAACAGAGGGCAGTTAAGAATACTAATCTACAGCTGTCAGATTTTTTTTTCCTTGTAACTCACACAGGTCTGCTGCAATCATCTGTCAGGGCCCCTCTGGCAGGGGAGTGGTGATGATGGGTTCATGTCTCTGTTCAGGTCAATGCTCGATGCAGAATGTGCACTTTGATACAGTCTCTTCAATGCTGTAGCCGATACTCAGCCACCAAACAGTCAACTTAGCCCTGTCATTGCACTTTGTCAGCCCTTGATGGCAGCTGTGGATTTGTTTCAGAACATCATCTCTCAGCTCTGCAGGGATGTTGCTGCGATGTTGACAAGTGATGTCTGGCAGCACAGAATCCAAATGAGAATGTAGGCTGAGCCAACCTCTGAGGCCAGCTGCACCAAACACAGCTTATGAGCATCTGAAGCTGGTGGTCATTCTCTGTAGCTTCTTTAACGTCTTTTAGCTTGTCTTGTTAAATTGGTTTGTTTGTCACCACTGCTCTCATGTGTGCCTGAACATTCTGGTCTGTATCTGACTCAAGATCCTGACACACAGGATTTCAGGATAGGGCGTCAGCAACAATCAGCTGTTTGCCCGGCACGTGCACTGCTGCTACATTAAACCTCACGAGCTCGTTAACAGTCTCTGGCACCTCACAGGTGCTTTGTCTGTCACAGGTGATGATCAATGGCACTAGTGGTTTGTGATCTGTTTGGAGAGTGAGCTTGCCCGTACCTTGTTTGTAGTGTGAAGACCTCTTACTTGATCTAAAGCACTATTTCTCTATCTGGGAGAAGCCTTTTCTGAATTAGTCAATGTGTGTGAGCAGAACACTACAGGTTTCCATTAGGGCTGGGACAGAACACGGACAGATTTCTTGGTAACGACTGGAATGGACACAGACAAAGAGTTGAAGATTTTGAGGAAATGCAGGTGTGGCTGGGAGAAGATGACCACTTTCAGAGGTTTACGAATCCACCAGGGAAGAATGGGGTGTGAAGTGAGAGGCCAGCAGCGACATTGCACTGCAACCGCAGGTCAGACAATAGGAACCCAAAGCCAGGTCGCAAACCACAGTGCTGAGGGATCCACTGCTGCTGAAGGAGGGCAGGCAGAGGATGCAGGAGGGCCCTTGGGGTACACGTGTGCCCCTGAGAGTGGTATAGATGATGGTCTACACAGGTCGCCGCCAGAACCTAACAGCCAGGAGCCAGGCCAAAACACAGAGTCAAGGAAACCAGGGAGGAGGCAGCAGGTCAAGTGGCCCAAAGCAAAGGAGGTGGCCGTTTGGCAGCAGCTGGACAAGGACCTCAGCCTCATCCTGGAACATTCTCTGCGAGGCCAGGTGGAGACAAAGCTGAACTGCATTGGAGACATACTGTACGAGGAGTGCAGAGGCAGGTTTGGAGTGTTGTCCGATAAGCGGCAGCCAGTCCCAAAGCAGAAGGGGAGGAGAGAGAGAGAGATCGAGCAGCTTGTGAAGAGGCGACGTCAGCTCCGAAAGCAGTGGAGGAAGGCAAATGAAGAGGGGAGGGATGGTCTGAAGCCACTGTGGAAGGAGGTGAAGAGAAACCTTGCCAACTTGCGGAGAGCTGAGCGCATTCGCAGGCGCAGAAGGCGGAAGGAGAGAGAGAGGAGTAACTTCTTCAGAAACCCCTTCAAGCATGCGAGGCTACTGCTGGAGGACAAGAGAAGTGGAAAGCTGGAGATCACCAAGTCAGAGCTCGAGAACCACATCAGGCAGCAGTTCAGTGACCCAGCGAAGTCAACCCCACTGGGCTCGCCAGGTCATGTTCCTCACCCAGCACCTCCTGCCTTCTTGTTCGACGCTGCTCTCCCTAAACTCAGTGAGGTGGCAGACGCTGTCCATAGAGCAAGAGCAGCCTCAGCCCCTGGCCCCAACGGGATTCCATACAAGCTCTATAAGAACTGCCCAGGCATCCAGAAACATCCGTGGAAACTGATGACAGTGGCTTGGAAGAATCAAGTCATCCCTTCAGAGTGGCAAAGAGCTGTCACTGTCTTCATCCCAAAGGAGGCAAATTCCAGCACAGTTTCGGAGTATCGCCCTCCTGAATGTTGAAGGGAAGATTTTCTTCTCCATCTTGGCAAAGAGGCTATCCGATTTCCTCGCTAGGAATGGATACATCGATACCAGCTGCCAGAAAGCAGGTTTGCCAGGATTCCCAGGGTGTGTGGAGCACTCAGCAGTAATATGGGAGCAGATCCAGAGGGCAAAAAGAGAGCGAGGCGACCTGCATGTCGTGTGGCTCGACTTAGCCAACGCGTATGGGTCTGTCCCTCACCAACTCATCCAGTTTGCATTGGAGTTCTTCCACGTCCCTGTCTGCATCAGAGTCCTGGTGGCCAAGTACTTCAAAGACCTCCAGATGTGCTGCGCCCACCAGGACTTTACCACTCGCTGGCAACAGCTGGAAGTGGGCATTGCCATGGGTTGCTCAATCTCTCCCATCCTGTTCGTTACAGCCTTCGAGATGATCCTCATAGGGGCAAGGAAGATGGTCGGAGGAGTGAAGTTACCATCAGGGCAGAGACTCCCACCTGTGAGAGGCTACATGGATGACATCACCACCATTCTCCAGATAGCGGCATGTACATTGAGACTGCTGAAGAGGATTGACGAACTGGTGGGATGGGCAAGGATGAAGAAAAAACCCTCCAAATCGCGCAGCCTGTCCCTCAGGAAAGGAGTCAGAAGCGACCACACCACCTTCGTCGCAGGCGGTGAGGAGATCCCCTTGCTGGTCAGCCATCCTGTCTGTAGTCTAGGTCGGACCCACACTGCAGAGCTCTCCGACAAGCAGATGGGGGACACAGTAAGGAAGCAGCTTGCAGACGGCCTGGCCAGGATCAATCAGAGCCAGCTCCCCGGCAAGTACAAAGTGTGGTGCTACCAGACCATTCTGTACCAACGGGTGATGTGGCCTCTGAAAATGAGTGAGATCCCTTTTTCAGTGGTGAGCAAGATGGATGGGCTGGCCAACTCATTCATCAGAAAATGGCTGGGGCTGCCGAGAAGCCTTTCGGAAGTTGGCCTCTTCGGCAAAAACACGCTTCAGCTCCCTCTGCGATCCATCAGCGTGGGATACAAACAGGAGAAGGCCCGCCTTGTGATGGAGCTCAGGGAATCCAACGACCAGCTGGTGAGAGCAGCAGGAACCCATGTTAGAACGGGTAGGAAGTGGAGAGCCCAGGAAGAAGTCGACAAGGCAATCAGCAGGCTGAAGCACCTTGAGGTGGTCGGCAGAGTCCAGCAGGGTCGAGCAGGCCTGGGAAGGGGTGAGTCCCCCCTGTTCTGGTCGAAAGCCTCCAAGGACCAGCGGAAAGCCATGGTGGTGGCAGAAGTGGCAAGGGCTGAGCAGGAACGCCTCAACATCAAGGCAGTGTCCCAGAGCCGGCAAGGATGTTGGACATCATGGGAAGGAGTCGCAGACAGGCCAGTGTCATGGTCTGATCTGTGGAAGATCCCCCAAGCCAGGCTCAGCTTCCTGATCAGGGCAACATGACACCTTACCTTGTCCCCGAAACCTCCACCAGTGGTATGGTGGGGAAGAGACCTGCCCACTGTGTAGCACCATCAACGCAAGCCTCCAACACATCCTGTCGGGCTGCAAGACAGCCCTCTCTCAAGGCCGATACAGGTGGCAACACGACCTGGTGCTGAGGAAGCTTGCTGAGGTAGTGGAGACGTGCAGACAGGAAGTGAACAGCAGACCGTCAGCCCCAGTAATGCACTCCATCCAGTTCACCAGAGCAGGGGAGAACATCAGGACCCCTCGAAGGAGAGAAACCTCAGGTCTCCTCTCTCCTGGAAGGGGGTGTAACATGAGGGTCGACCTGGGAAGGCAACTCCAGTTCCCCAGAGAGATCGCAGAAACATCGCTCCGGCCAGATCTGGTACTGTGGTCGGAAGCTTGCAAGACCGTCTTGCTGGTGGAACTCACCGTGCCGTGGGAGGAGAATGTGGAAGCTGCCAACGAACGAAAGCACGCCAAATATGCAGACCTGGCTGCAGAATGTAGGGAGGCTGGCTGGAAAACCATCACCTGCCCTGTTGAGGTGGGGTGTAGGGGTTTCGTGGGAGCCTCAGCTGCTCGCCTTCTAAGGGACATGGGATGCAAAGGTGCGGCACATCGTAGAGCCATCAAAGAACTGTCTGAGGAGGCAGAGAAGGGCAGTTTCTGGCTGTGGCTAAGGAGAATGCACAGGAGTTGGGGGCCAGGCAACAGCTAAGGGCATTAGCAGGGGGTGGTGGGGACAGATCCCCGCCATCGCTCCGCCACCAGGAGATGTACTGGGGTTAAAGGAGCGAAACATCGATGACTGGTGGTCCCCAGCTGATGACCCTCATAGGCCCATAGGTTCACACCTGCATGAAAGGCACTGGTGGAGGTGCGTCAGGCAGAAATGCCCAGCAGGCAGACCATCAGCCTGTGTCAAGTAAAGGGAAATTAATCAAAAATAATCTAAATTGATTATTTCCCTGTGTAAGTCACATGACCACTTCCATACGGTCTTCGTTCACTTTCGCCAAGAGTGATGGACGCGTCACCATCATGGAGGAGACAAGTGGCAATCTATCAGAGGACTTTGTATTTGGATTCAGTGCAGAGGACATTGAGCAGAAAGAAATTACGTGTGAATACTGCAGGGAGACCATGTTGATGACCATCAGTATCACCTCTAATTTGTCCCAGCATCACATAAAATAATCATTCATTAATTGTGATCGAGGTCAGAGCTTTAATTAATCATGATATTGAATTAGGTAAGATTGCCCAGCCCTAGTTTTCATTCACCATCAGGATCCTGCAATATTGTTTGTCCCCGGCCGTAGCTGCTTGCGTCTGCACTGACAACTGTAAGCAAGCACTGGCAATTATAAGAGCAAAACTTTTGCCTTTGCTAGTGCTCTCTCCTGGAGTTCACCCCAAACCCATTCACTTTGTTGAGCAGCCCCATGACGGGATGAAGAATGGTCGAGAGATCTGGCAGAAATCGTGAATGGTAACCTCCTGAAATAAAACCTGCCCATTGGAGTTATGAATGTAGTCTGTTTTTAGCTCTCAGGTTGGAGAGAAATCGGCCAGAAGCCACTTGAAGCATGTAACCTTGAGAACACCTTGACTATGGCTAACTCTGGTGTAATATCATGGAGTATGGGAAACATGTTCATCTCACACTTCACTGCTTTATTCAGGCGTTTTAGGTTGATGCACACTGAACTCCTCTTTCTTTTTTTTTTCAGCAGGCACCATTGGTGCACACCAATCAGTATGTACACCAACTGTATGTGCGTTATCTCAGCTTTGACTATTGAGAGAAGGGGACAGGGCACTCTGCAGGTTGTTGCTATAATAACTGAAGTCAGTCTATAATGTAGGGCTCAGCATTTGGCTTTAGCTTGATCCTCATGGACTCACAGCTCAGATCATTTATTTAAGTTGGAAAAACTTCAAAACCACTGAAGAGAAAGAAAAAAGCACTTCAAAGATCACAAGACCATCTCATGATCATTCAAAAAAATGTTCATAAAACGTCATCAGAATGCAGAAATTATTTAAGTCTAAAAATATCAGGGAAGACCCTCTAACCACCATCTCACCTGAGGATGTCGAATATATATTAATGATTGTAGCACTGCAAGTAAAACCCGATCCTGTGGAAAAACACTGAGTGACAACAAAGATAGTGCTATGGGAGAGTGTAAGGGCCACGTTAGGGGGAGAAAAAAGAATTGGGGAAGTCAACATTAAGGTAGAAAATCAAAAATTAATGTAGAAATTTTAAGAATAAAGTTGAGTTGAATAACAATGTCGTGATTCTCAACATTTCCGCTTTTTTTCTTGACAAGACAACTTTTTGACTTTTATCACAAAATTGTATTTCGACTTGATTCTCAAAATTTGGACTTTAATGTCCACCTTCCCCCCCCCCATCCAAAATGGCCCTTATATTCTTCTGTACAGTAATAACGTTGATAATACAGGCTAATATTAAATGACTGTTGACAAGCTCAATTATCAGAGTTGAAGACACCATTGTTTTCAGCTTAGTTTGAAATTATTTATTTCTGTTTAATAATAATGATAATAATAATTGAGGTGTAACAATATTGGCAATTTAAAGCAATAAAAAATAGATATGACCCATTTAAGAGCAGTCAGGTGGTAAAGCAGTTTGCTTATAGATCTAATGTCATTATGACAATTTAGAGTCAACAGATGCTTCTGTCTTCATTTTAAGGCTTGGTGGATATGAGTTCATCAATACTGTTCTTTAGAGAGCGCTGGACAGACCCATTGGATGGACCTATTGGCTGAATCTCAATCTCCTCACTAAACCCTGAGCCCTCATTGACATACGTCCCTGCACCTGGAAAGTGACTGAGTGCATCCATAGACAGGAATGGGACAGCCCTTTGCTTTTGTTGAAAGAAATCATGCAAGAGATAACATAAACTGCCAGCTTTTTTTTGACCTCCAACATTTTTTTAAACACATACACCCATATGCACAGAATTACACACCGTGTATATATGGACTTTACATTATATACATATTTACAAATGCATACATACAAGAGGCATCTCAAAAATGCTGAAACTTAAAGGATTCCATAATGTTCAGTTTTCTTTGATCATTTGTCTTCCAGTCCTTAAAGTGAGCTCACACAATATTCTACTTCCTTCTTGAACTGTTTAATTTGTGGTACTTGTGTCCATTTACACTTACATAAATTTAACATTTCCCATTATAATATAAGTAAAATACATCTTCTGACGGTTTCTATTTTCACTATCAGAAAAATAAAAAACATCCTTTTCTTTAAGCCGAACTGTGGACCTGGTCTGTGCATTATAGATCTACTCTACAACTAACCGAGCATGTACATGATAACTTCCAGTGAATATTATATATTAGTTTTCTGCTTTCTTATTATGTCCTCTTTTTTTTTTGTTTTGTATATAGTTTTGCTGTTAATAAGTTCAAAATACACAAATAAAATAAAGACAATAAACAAATGGCAAATAGTTTCAATTCCATAATAACAAAAAACATGACTCCAAACCTAATAATATCTTGAAAAGTTGGATTTATTTTTTTAATTTAAGAATAAACTTCACTTTGTTTTGCAAAAACAAAATCAATTAAAACAAAGTTACTTTATTACCTCAACAGCTCAAATACAAACAAGTATAACAAATTAACAATAAATTAGATAATAAAAAAGAAAAATAAACATTCAGCACAAGGCACTTCAGTCCAGTGAGACATCAAACTTTTTCATTTACAATGATCAGTCCATTGTGTTCTCCAAGAAACAGAAAAATGTCCAGACAATAAAAATGACCTACAACATAAATAATTAAAAGGAAGTGGTTATACTTAAAACACTAGAAATTTGGATACATCCTCACATAGGAGACAACTGTCTTTACTGGAGTCTTTAACTAGTTCGCTAAAAATCAGGTGCATTATTCTGAATGCCACTTCATTGATTTTATTTGTGACACAGAATTTCTGATTACAATTTCACACAGACTTCCAATAATTGTTTTCAAATTTTGAATATCAGACAGACTTTGAATGAGTAGTTGCAATCTGGTGGTAGGGTTTTCTAATACGTTTGTTAAATGGTTTACTTATTATCTGTACACCACCTACAATATGAGCTCTGATGAATACTGTTTGATGTCCTCCTCTCCCCCTTGCACCAATGCCGAGAGAACATACTGTAAGTGCAGCATTTTTATTTCAAATTTGATTTATTTTAATACTTTCATTTTAATTATATATATATATATATATATATATATATATATATATATATATATATATATATATATATATATATATATATATGTATGTATCTGAGACATGGCTAAATGAAGAGAAGGATATTGATTTGCATATTAATGGTTATGATTTATATGTAACCAATAGAGCTAATCAGAATGGAGGGGGTGTGGCTCTTTGTATTGACAGTAATTTAAAATCTAGACCAGTGGAATGCTTAACAGCTTCAATTGATGATTTAATGAAGTCTATCACCATGGAAATAGAATTTGAAAAGAGAAAAATGCTGCGCTAACAGGAGCGCACCTCAAAGTGAGTGAGTGTGGGCATTGGAATTGGGCCCAAGACTTGCCCAAGACCAGAATGCACTGAGACCAAGGACTGAAAAAACATGGACGCCATGTCGCTGGGCTCGAATTGAAGTCGCTACAAAAACTGCTCCCCCTGGTGACTGGCTGCATTATAGGTCAACTCTCCCCCATTCATCTGAACAGGCCGTAGTGAACCTTAAAAAAATTAATTCACCTCGTAGAAATATTTCTCCCATCCGTATGCTGTGGTGATATGAAAGTATTATTGGGCTGCGTTTTTTCCAAGTCCTCTTTTTTCTGAAATGTTTCTTTTTCATCAGTTATTAGAGTTTAAAAATAACCGCGGTTTACAGCAGCTTCACAATGATTGTGTACGCTGTATGCTGCAGAGTTCTGACCGTTTAAAACAGCTGCGTCCAGATGTGGTCCAAATTCTCTACTGGCTGCACAATGGCGGCGCCCTGACGGGGGATATTATGGCTTCAAAACAGTATCATGGTGTAAGGCAGAGCCACGCTATCCAGTTCTTATAATACATCCATGACTGAGACCAAGACTTTTGTGAGTCAGGACCAAGACTGAGACAAGTCAAGACTGAGGCCCCATCCACACGAAGCCAAACTGAGGTCTAAACGCATGCGTTTTTTGCCGAATCTGCGTATCATCCATACGAAGATGACGTTTTGGGGGTCTGTTAACGATCATTTTTGAAACCAGGTTCCAGAGTGGAAAGATTTTGAAATGTCGTATACACAGCTCTGTGATTACTGGCTCTCCGCAATTTTTCAGATACGCTTACATCATAGTTTCATATCTTCATTGACACGCATGCACCGCAACGACAACAATGGTGGCGTACGGTGTAGCATATGTGCTAATGAAGCTAGAGACCCTACTATCTCTGTTACAGCAAAAATCTCCTTCTTCTCAATCATCACCGAGTCGCACAAACAATTATCGAGGACACATTACAGCACTTTATGATCACTTTATCACAATCTCTGTTTACAACTTTTGCTGCAAGTGCGCATGCCCGCTGTTTTTTCATGTTTCCGCCATACCGCTACAGCTTCCCTAGAGGTCTGGCATGTGTTTTAAAGCGTTTTGATGCGTATCGAGTGCATTCATGTAGACGCACACATTTTCTGAGACGCCTTCGTCTTTATGACGATCGTTTTGTAAACTGTTAAAGGTTTTGTCTTCGTGTGGATGGGGCCCAAGACCATCAAAATCAATTTTATAAACCATAACAAGGTTGAACAGTTAAGGGGGGCGTCCCTCAGTCAGAACACCGGGAAGGCTGCAGTCATCACAGGGGGAAAGAACATGAACTGAAGCTTTTGGTTGTTTTACGAAGTGTTCCTCCTTATTAACATTAATGAATATGAAGAACAGCAGATCAGTGCTGGTCTTGACGGAAAATCTCAAGTCCGGCCAGTCTGACACCGATACAAGACCAAGACCTTCAAAGTGTGGACTCGAGATGAGGACCATTTCAGTTTAACTTCATAGCTGGTTGCTCTGAGCTCATGTAACCATAAAGGGATCTCATTTAGAACAAAGGTAGCGAAGAGTTTGAGCATTATATAAACTTGTATCCATGATTTCTTACTTTGTAAATTGTAATTTCACACTGTACTTGTTACTTTAAGGGTGACATTAGTCCAGTAATGCATAACAAGTAAGTTTTTACTGCCCAACATCGAGTTAATCTCACTTTTATGAATTTGAATGACAAAGCGTTAAAAACGCCTGTGACATTTCCTCTGTAATTAGATAAAAAGAAATCTATAAAATATACAAAACAAGTGAACTTTTCCTGAAAAGTGAGACCAGTGTTTCCTCTACATTCATTTAGGAGCGGCGGGCCGCCGCTTCTAAATCCTACCCGCCGCTCCTGCAATTTTTTTTTAAAACTGTAAATACACCACTGCAGCATCATGTCGCCGCCTTCACATCAGAGTCCTGCATTAAATCGGGTGTTGCGGGTGCTTAGGCAGATAACTATCTTGCCCATAGTTGGGTCGCTATGGTTTGCTTACAATTAATAAAACGCCTCCTCCCCCGCTCCTCTTGTGCAACACCGATAAGCCGCGCGGCAACCAAACCGTCTCTCTGCAGGCAGAGCCCCCCACATGCAGTCTTTATTGAGGCTGCTGCCACCGCGGGCCGAGACGTAGCGGTGATTCAGCGAACGTCAGAGCAGAGGCCACCTAAAAGTGTCTCACAACACTCCCTGTCATAGAACGAGCCGATAACTTCTGAATCATTAATTCTCTTTATTAACAGACTCAAACAGCGTGTCATACAGTTAGCAGTTCTCTCTCTCAGTCTACACTTCCGTAACCCTCAGCCAATCCCCGGGCTCCCCCTTAGCAGCGTGAACACTACAAAGATCGTCTACTCTGAAGATGCTCACTCTGACATACTACTATGACACTCCCTTCCCTAAAAACAATTCAGTAGAAATGCTTCCCCACGTCCAGTTCTTCGATAGTACGATATGATTTGCTGCTGTCAGGCGACTACAGCCAGAAAGTTCAAAACGCTGGACTCTGAGCATCTGAGCAAAATCTGTGCGCGTGCTCTTCGGCGGCAACCGCTCCGACCGCGGCGGTCCAAACCGCGTGCTGTCTGCCGCCTGTCCCTCTTTGAAATGACTGGAAGCGGCGCGTTGTGTGAAGGGGATGATAAAGACACACACACACACTACACATACAGACATACACACACACTCACACTCAGCCGGCGGATGAAGGAGCGACCATAACGGTAAAAAATATAATAAAAAAAACAATTTAAACAAACATTAATGGATGACCTGAAGCTTACCAAACAATTTCTCCAAGCAAAAATCTCAGCATTTATAGGCCAACTGCCCTTACTAAGAAGGGAAGCACAGCTAGCAGCAGTGTAGAAAACTTTCAGCATGTAGTTTCTCCTCATTGTCAGTCACTTGCTTTACGATTCATCTTCTCTCCACCTGCTGAGCTTACATGGTTACATGAAATGTTACATTCTTCCTGTTTTTTTTAAATACTTTTTATACTTTATGCAGTTTATTTTAAATTCTTTTGAGAATGTTGTAGTTGTGTGCCCACAGTGCTCACTATTTATTCAGGTCTAAATGCTCTTTAATTATGATATTATGGAGCATTATTGACAGCCCCCCCCCCCCCCCCCGCAACCCCTAACCCGCCGCCCCAAGGCAATGAACCTAGAGGAAACACTGAAGTCTGTTGGTCGATTTAATAAAAAAGTGAAAGCCATCATTTAACACTTGGCACTTTTACCCAGAAAATGTCTCCTTGAGTCAAGCTTTAGCTTTATTCTCACCAGCCTCGTTGGATCAGTGTTCCTAACTGTTTATCTTCTCTCAGCACTTCAGAGGAGAAACTTTAACAGCTTAAGTCCATAGAGACAGGTTCCTCCTTCTGAAGGAGGAATTCAAAAAAGGCTCTCAGACTCTCATCACCTGCAACCTTTGCATATGCTTCTTGAAATGATGAGATGAGATTTCTGCTTTCTATCAGTTTCTTTACATTGATCATCACATTCAGGTGTTCTGAATAACTACAATCCAGATAAGCTTTCAGTACATCAAAAAGTTTTCTTTCCACCATCTGGATGATGATATGTTCGAGGATGTAGGACAAAGGATAGCCAAACTCAATGACACTGTTCTTTTTCCAACTTTGTCTATTTTTGTATGCAAACCCTCCAGAGTGCATCGCAACAACGTTGCAGTTCTCATCAAAAACGGGAGAGCCAGAGGAGCCAAAGTAAAAGCAAGACTCGTAGGTGATAAGCGGCGCCTCGCGCTGAATCGAGTTTGCCACATCTTTAAAAAACTGGGGCGTTACCAAAGTAACGTGACCCTGGTTTTCCCTATAATCTACGTTTTCCCTCAGAGCACCATGTGGGTTTTCATTGTAATGCCGACCTGCGACCTCTGCACGTTTATCAGTCGGAATAATCCAGCATGTGTCGACCTTTTTCACATCACCTTCTGGATGCCCAATTATGCAGATCCCTCCTCTCCCAGAGAGGAACCCAAAGTGGGTCAAGAGAGGACACGGTAGATCCTGATCAACACTGATCTTCAACAAAGCCCAGTCATACATGTGGTCTGAGACATCCTGACCATACTCCCCACCTGTGACTTCCTCCACCACAACTCCTGGGCCGACCTGACCGTGTCTCATGTAGGAGAAATGGACGGTCATCTCGGTAATATCAAAAAAATCTTTAACAACGTGGCCATTTGTGAGAACAAAGTTTCCAAACAGGAGAAAGCCACTTCCTTTCGGTCGACCACTGACCCTGATCAGGCAAACAGAATCACTGTGCTCCATCATTTTCTTCATCGTAATCACCTCACTGCATGCCTCTGCATTTTTTCCAAACTCCTCACGGAAAACTTTTTGGAAATGAGGAGCTTCATGAGCTCCTGTTTTCAGCCCTTTGATGAAATCTGTAACAACTGAAGTTAGATCACATCTCAACGTTTCTGAATTTGGTATCATTTCTGGCTGAATATGAACATATCGCTTTATTTTTTCCTTTCTGTTGTCAGTCACTGACTCAGTTGGAATTGGCTGTTGAGGAGCGTCACAGCTTTCCTCACAGCCAGACCCCTGAGATTCACTCTGCGACACATAAGCATCCTCAAGACTTCCAGGTGGAGGAGGCCCACTGATCCGTACAATCTTGAAAGTTTTATCATCAAGATTATCAACCAGATCGAGCATTTCAGTTCTCACTTCAGTGCCTTTTTCAACAAGTACACACTTCTTTTTGAAAACAACGTCCAGAAAACGGCCGTCTCTTCTCAATGCACGCCTTACTTTTTCTCCTTTAAATGCATACACAGAGATTTCCTGAAACTTTTTAACAAGTTCCTTGTTTTTTAAGATTTTCGCTATACTGTCACCTCCTCTTGTCAACACATGAAACGTTACAAGCTCATCATCAGAAAAGCTTTTGAAAGAAGCAGGAGCACAATTTTCAACTCGCCGCTGTGGCTCGTCAGGAGACTTAATAAATTCAACTTTGAGATTCTCCTCCTTAATTAAGCTGCAAGGGAAGTGAGAACTTATAGCTCTCCCATCCTTCACAATAACAAGTTCTTTGTTTTTGTTTTTGCCTAACAGCTCTTGGAACTGATCGCTTCTCTTCAGGGAGTCTTCAATCGATCCAGACTTGGAGCAGGTGAGGTTGGTCCAGTTCTTGTCTCTCCCACACCACTTAAAGGAGTGGTTTACATGAGGCTCCTTTTCCTGCAAAAATCACATATTACTGTAAAAAAGAATTTATTCAGTTCCATCAGATGTACAAGGGATGCACAATAACATTGGTATGAAATCTGCTTCAAAAGCTAAAAATCAGTGTTCATAGACATGAGAACTTCTGCATATATTTGAGACTCATATTTTCATATTTTTTTGCATATTAATCTTAAATTGAGAGCATAATATTAGCAGGTTTTATGTCATGATGTTAAGTTATTTAGTGTCTTAGCTTTAAAAAGGGCAGGCAAGCTGCATTTACTATTACTGTCTAAAATACATCTTACATACTTGAGCACAATCTAAAAAGAGCTGCATTCAGTCATTTCTATATCTATATCAGCCAAAATTCACTTTGAAATATTGGCATATCGGATGTCATCAGTAATCCAGTATCCTGTATCCCTAGGACGTACCTGTTTCACTGTAGTACGGCGGGGGGCTGGACCTGCTGTCAGCTGACGTTGGGCGAGAGGTTCGGGGTGCCCATGTGAGGGCTCCTGTTTATAACGGTTATGAAAACAGACATAGACGTCCACTTATTGTTTTTAGAAAGAAACAAGCACGATTAAATATTATATTCATTTAAACCACTTTTAGTATTGCTCCATACAGAAAAGCTTTATGAACTTCATATCAATTTAAAATGTTAAAATGAAACCAATGTAATATTAAAAATATGTCACTGCTAAAAATCATCAGTTTCACACAAATATATATGTTTGACCATTTTCAGGCTTGACAGTTATGCTGTAAAGCTGTTTTTCTATTCATAAAAAATGTGGTACCTTATAATAATTGTCCATAGGTCCTGTTTTTATGCTTCCACTCAGACCTTTGGTTTCACCCCTGAACAACAGCTGCAACCTGGAGAGGTAGAGATGAGTCTCACCTAAGGAAAACAACAAGAAAAAGTCATTTTCTGATTACTTATAACTTTTTTTTCTCAACTAAATCATTTGTAGATCACACTTTGACATGGTAGACCGTTTGTGCTGTTGCTGTCAAATAAATTTCAAATCATCAGAATTTCAGTGTTTCCCAATGTTTATTAGTGATGATTTACTTACAAACTCAATGTAAAAATGCTCTTCATTGATAACAACGACAATATTAAATGTATATTTACAGCACTAATCTAAATAAGGGTACAAAGTGCTCTACAAAAGCATGGCATAAATTAGTTTATATCTCTAAAACAATGAAAAGTTAAACAGATCAAAGATTTAAACAACTACAGTTGCCTATGACAACATTTTAACTTCAATATCTATACCATGCTATATGTTGAGCAATAGGACATCGACTTGATCTTGGTAGTGCATTGGCCAAAACGTTTTAAATTAAATATCTGAGGAGACAAACATGCAAAGCTTTTGACATAACTATTTCCCTATGTGGTACATATATACATACATATATATTTTATATACACTGGGTACGAAAAGTGTTCAGACCCCCTTCAATTTTTCACATTTTATTATATTGCAGCCATTTACCTAAAACCATTTAAGTTCATTTTTATCCTCATTTATGTGCACAAAAGACCCAATATTGACAAAAAACTACAGAATTGTAGACTTTTTTGAAGATTTACTAAAAATATGCATGGGGATAAAATACACACGGAATATATCTGAGGCACATTGTGCTGTGACATTCACTTTTGTTTATCCAAAGTACGATGACGACATAAAATGGCCATATCAGTATTTATGGCGGTTCTAAAAGTTTTATGGAGACATCTGTACCTTTGATTACCTCACACTCACTTTGCAATGATTACCAAGAGACATATAATGAAATGAATGAAGTGAAAAGTTAATCCTCTATAACAGTACATTTAAAGGCAGAACCAGCCTGAACCAGTCTGTAAACACATACCTCGAACATGAACTTCCTCCTCTGGAGCAAAACAACGAGCTACATAAATCTGATTACCACCAGGACTGATCACGAAATTCAGTTGTGTCTTACTGATGTCATATTTGAAGTGTTTAAAGATTTTATTGGTGAAATAAATGCTCAAACTCACCAAACTCTTGCGGTGAAAAGACAACGCTGTATGCTGCAGCTGTGAGCTTTACAGACTTTGGATTTCGCGCCTCCTACCTCCCCGAGCGGCTTTCTGCGTATGACGTAACATTTCACGTCGCATCAAACGTCCTTGATGACGTAATCTTAAAGGGGTACACCCATGTAGTCGTCTGACCAGCCCGTTCACACTCTCTCTCTCTCTCTCTCTCGTTAAAATCTCGAGGCTCCAGTTTGACCCCTCACCATCTGATTTCCTCCACCTTCCTCGGAGCACACACCTCGCACGAAAACACCGCCGCTGGCCTGAATATCGACGACCATGGCTGGCGCAGAGGTAGGGCTGAACTCACGCTACCTCCACGTGTTGTTGTCTGTCCCAGCTGTGTTCTACAGAGAGCTGTCAAACACGACCACCTCCTCAGAGAAGCTCAAACTCAGTGCTCAAGTTTGTCTGACATCCACCTGTTGAAGCCGGTGTGAATGAAGTGCTCATGCCTGTAACTGTGTGTCCCTGCAGGGGGGTAAACTGTGGGGAGGCCGCTTCGTGGGGGACACGGATCCTGTCATGGAGAAGTTCAATGCATCCATCTCATACGACCAGAGGATGTGGGATGCAGACATCAGGGGGAGCAAGGCGTACGTGAAAGCTCTGGAGAAGGCAAAGCTGGTCACCACTGAGGAGATGAACCAGATCACACAGGGGCTGGATCAGGTGGCTTTATACACACAAACACTTAAATCAGCAGGTTTCAGGAACTTTACTTGGACTGGGTCAGTGTGTTTTTTAGTGCCAGACACTGCTGGAAATAAAGAAAAATAATATTTATGTCTTGATTGAATCAGTAATGTTGGGTGTCCGTAATTGCTGATAAGTGGAGTTATGATGGACTTGGGACTGTGGTATCCGCTTGTCTAATTTGCAACGAGGACAATCCCATTTTTAAATACTTCCTACTTTATCTTACCTTCTTTTCCACAAGGCCATAAAAGCCAAAACAGCATCACCTACAGAACCAGGCTCTGTACATACAAGCTCCAGATTGATATGATACACTCTGTTTTATTTTTTAAAAGATCAATTATGGGAGATTAGAAACAAAATAATCAGTGGATCCGCTCCTCTTCTCTTCGATGTAATGAAACAGAAAACACTATCACAGAGAGTGAATTAATTTAACCTGTTCAGCCCCTTTTTTAAGCCTTCTGCTCGAAAATGACATACTCTGCAATCACTAGGTCTGTTTGAATAATTTCGGTGTCATAGTAAAGTAACACTTGAGAGATTTGTCCAGATGTGGAATTATCAGTACATGTGTTACTGAGACAGAGTAAATGAAGATAGAAGTCAGAATAGTTTGAAAATTTCATCCTTGCCAACAAAAACAAGTTTTTATTGTGAATATCTCTTTGGAATGATGCAGCTGCAGCTTTAGAACTCTATGAATGAATGTGAAAATATGTGAACATTACTTCTGCCAAGTTTGAGTCTGATTAAGTGATGCAGAGCAAAGTTAGAGAGGTTTTACTACAGAGTGGTCAGGCCCAATCTGGGCACAGTTTGGCTCCATTAGTCCCATTTGACATTTCTGATATACCAAACTTTATATTTCATAAAAAAGTACATATATATATGTATATATTAATACCTTTGGCCCTACCACATAAGCTGACTGCTTAAAGTGACAGGGCTGTTTTTTTCTTTCTGATCTGATTTTCTCACACTTGCTTGCTAGAATGGGAGCACTGCTGCATTGTGGGTATGTGCGTCACTGCATGTGTGTAGATGTTTAATAGATTACAGGATTGTGCCACAGTGCAGCACTCCTCTGCTTTGTCATGTGACTGGTAAAGGGCAGGGCAATAATTATTTTACCCACAGACAGAGTCGTCCATTTAAAGGATCCTGTTCCAGTAATGGATTTACTTTGTAGTGTGAGATAACAAAAACACAGAGAAATACTTGACTTGTATCTAATGTATAAAATGTCAACACTGCCCAGAAATCATTGTCTTTAAAAAGATACATATACTGTAACTGCACGACTTTAGCAGTTGTGATAATTTGGTTTTATTAAAGAGGGGGAAACATGTTGTTGAGCTGTTGTCTGTGCCTTTAACCTGCAGGTATTAGAAGAATGGTCCAAAGGTGCGTTTGTGATCAAACCTGGAGATGAAGATATTCACACAGCCAATGAGCGCAGACTTAAGGTGAGAGTTTTCTTCATTTATTTTGTTCTTCAGAGCTCTACCATGAGAAGAAGCCCTTTGACATCATGAGAAAAAGGCATACTGTGTATTTTTGTATGTTTTTAAGGGTCCATTTTTATTGTTATCATGGTGCAAATGAATATTTATTTTTCACATCTTAGGCTTGTATTTAAAATATATACAAAAGTATTTACTTCATCTTTGCTTTTTATAACAATATGGTCAGGAAAGGGATTTGAAAAACAGTGCATATTGAGCCAAAGGTCAAAAATATGTGTATTTGTCAAATAAAAGCCAAATTTTACAATATAATATTTAATATTAATTACTGTTTTGTGCTGTAATGTCAAGGAGCTTTTCTCTTGAACCCCAGCAGACCCAAAATTGGGTCCTCTGGGGCAACATTGGTTAAAGATAAAGTGATTGAAAACAGTGGTGACGTGGAACATGTTGCAGGCCTCAATTTCAAAATGAGCGAATATTAAAAAAAATCCAACATTAATGTTAATCAGTTTGAAAATTACATGTCTTGTCTTTAAAGTTTATTGAACTGAATGTGGGTCAAAAAGGATTTAAAAAGTTATTGTTCTCTGTTTTTATGTAAATTTAACATTCATTGAAATTGGATTAGATAAGATTAGATTAGAAAGAACTTTAATAATCCCTTTGGAAAAACTCCCTCAGGAACATTGGGGTTTGTAATTCACCCATAGAGTTTTTTCCCCCTTTGTACTTTCTGTCAGGAGCTGATCGGTGCACCTGCGGGGAAGCTGCACACAGGCCGCAGCAGAAACGATCAGGTTTGTCTCTACAAAAACAGCTCTACAGATATTTTTACAAGCACCTCTAAGTGTCAATAACACAGTGTTGTGTTTATTTGGGTCAACCAGGTTGTTACCGACATGAGGTTGTGGGTGCGAGACGCCATCTCAACTCTAACGGAAAACGCTCTCCAGCTCGTATCGACCATGGTGGAGCGGGCAGCCGTGTAGGCCACACACACCTGAACACACACTCACAGGGCTGCTGGTTATCGTGCCACTTCAGAGTTAATGTTTGGTGTTTTGTCTCCTCTGTCTGAACCTCAGAGAAGTTGATGTGCTGTTTCCTGGTTACACCCACATGCAGAGAGCTCAGCCGGTCCGATGGAGCCACTGGATCCTCAGGTGAGCTTTGGAAAGAAAACCTTTTGTCAAAATAACACAGAGGAACATAAAAACACAAAATATAGATTGTGGGGTGCACCTCGGGTTAAACAACTAAAGTATTTATATATATCTGGAGCCGATGCTAACCAAAGAAAATCATAAACAGGTAGCGTCCTGTTCTGCTGTTGTGAAGAATATCCATTTCTCCCACCTCTTGATAAAAATTGTTTCTTGAAGTCTTAAAGAGAAAGTTATCTTTTCCATAGCAATTGCTAGCTTTTTTGCATGCAGCAAGTTGGATTTTACTTAGATACCAGTCTTTTTTCTAAATGCCATCATTAACAGTTAAACAGTTAAACCAAGATACAGGACCTACATTGTCAGGGACTCTGTAGCCCGGAACCTAGCTTTAAGTTTGGCATACATTCGTCCAAAGTATCTTTATTTTTGGGCACATCCAAAAAATTTGTGAGTGGTTGGCATCCATGTGCCCACACAGCCTCCAGCATGGCTGATGTGGCTGAGGCCCCATCCACACGGAGACAAACTGAGGTCTAAATGCATACGTTTTTTGCCGAATCTGCATATCAGCCGACGGCGTTTTGGGGGTCTGTAAACGATCATTTTTGAAACCAGGTTCCAGAGTGGAAAGATTTTGAAATGCTGTATACCCAGCTCCGTGATTACTGGCTCTCCGCAACATTTCAGATATGCTTACGTCATAGTCTCATATCTTTATTGACACACATGTGCCACACGCTTCAACGACAACAACAACGTACGGTGTAGCATATGTGCCGATGAAGCTAGTGACCGTACTATCCCTGCTGCAGCTAACTCTCCTTCTCAATCACCACCGAGTTTAACAAACAATTATTGAGGACACATTACGGCACTTTATGGATACACCCCGCAAATGCCGCAAGTGCGCATGCCCAATGTTTTTTCGTCTGTTTCCGCTTGTTTCTGTCATGTCGTTACAGCGCCCCTAGAGGTCTGGCATGTGTTTTACAGCGTTTTCATGCGTATCGAGTGCATTCATGTAGACGCACACATTTTCTGAGACGCCTTCGTCTTTATAACGATAGTTTTTGAAACTGTTGAGCGTTTTTTCTTCGTGTGGATGGGGCCTGTGAATGCCGGCTTTTAATGTGTTGTATTATAAAAAAGCTGACTACATTTTTCCAGCCAAATTCTTTAACACTTTGATTTTTAGAGGGATTTGTCATTGCCCTCTTTTAATTCAACTTTGACCAGAATGGGACAAAAACATGTGACATGACATTTTTGAAAGAGGGAACAGACTTCTGCTGACACAGAGCTGATGACTGTTATTATTTGGATGACTTAATGAACTGCTGATTCATCAGCAGAAGGCACAGTGTGGGGTTTATGTTAAAAAAGCATCTGAATGATGCAGCGTCTGTGTCATGGAATATCTGCTTCTTAAAAATGTTGGATGATTGAATGTTTTTGTTTTCAGTCACGCTGTTGCTCTGAGCCGAGATGTTGACCGTCTTCAGGAGATCAAGAAAAGAGCAAATGTTTTACCTCTTGGCAGGTAATCTGTGAACATGCACGCAGATTTTACTTTATATTCAGCCAAAGACGTGAGGGATAAAACTGATTGCTGTCCTTTTACTGTAGCGGTGCCCTCGCAGGGACGCCTTTTGACATCGACAGGGAGCTCCTGAGAAAAGGTCAGGCCTCAGTGTTAGATGTGTTGCAGCACTTTTGATGTGTCTTCTTTTATGAGTGTATTGATTTTGATAAACAGAACCATTTAATTCCTCCTCTGACTTTCTAGAATTGGGCTTTGACAGCATCAGTCTGAACAGTCTGGATGCCACTGGCCAGAGAGACTTTGTTGGTATGTAACCCTCACATTTCAGGCGTCAAATTATAAAGAATTAAGGAATGAAAATCAACTTTCCATTAAAATATCTCTTTTTTTAAATGAGTGAAAAAGTGCTGTTAAAAGCTGCAAAGAAATATAAACCTCTGTTTGGATTGTCTGTACCATAAAAACTTTTATGCCTCGACTCTAACTCTTTGTCTGATTGTCCTCAGTGGAGTTCTTGTTCTGGGCGTCTCTGTGTTTGACTCACCTCAGTAAGATGGCCGAGGATCTGATGCTGTACAGCACCAAAGAGTTCTCCTTCATCACCCTCTCTGATGCCTACAGGTCAGTCTGTGCCACTCTGGGGTTCATTCATATTTTCCTGCATGAGCTCTACAGACTGAAACATTTTTCACTGAATCTTCATTTTGTGAAATTGAACAAAACTTCAATAAGTTCAGTTTGAATCAGTCTGATGGAAAAATGTCTTCTATGACTGCTGCTGGTTTAGTGTTGAGGAATGTTTCTCAATTGCAATTAAATGTAAATATATAATCTCAAAACTTGATTTAAAAGGAGCTGGATGAAGCTTAATTTTTATATACTTGCCTTTTCTCACAAGACACTAATAAACGGTGTATGTGATTAAAAACAGCTTCCTCTCACAGGTGTGCATTGTGCAAAACAAATTGATTTTTAATCTCAATCTTCTTTATTATTTTTTTTGATGGACACAAGTGTGGTAGTCTACTAATCTGTTAAACTGTTATAACTATGATCGTGCAAATTAAGACTTTGATGGATCACTTTTGTCTTCTACTGATTGTTTTAAATGTTTTTTTTTGCTTAAACAACATTTGAAAGAGTGTTTGTTTTACTAATTATTCCCCAGATGTCAACACAGCAGTTGAGATATGGGACAATGTTGAAGTTTTATAAAAGCTGCTTTATCATCTAATAAATCCACTATCCATTATTTGAGTCATAGAACATTATTTCCTAATATAACCCCTTCAATGTATGTCTATGAAATTTCCATTCAGATCTTCATCATCAGAGCAACTTAAAAAATCTGTATAATTTATTAGATATATCTAATACACTGTTTGTTAATTGAAGCATTTCTCTCTCTCTCTGTTACTTTCTATAAGATTCACAAGCCAATTAATAAACATCAAACCATTTTTAAAATGTCCTACTCTTTTTAGACACATCACACATTGATTCAAAACTTTATTGTGGACTCAAGGAGCAGATGGAGACGGCAAAAACTGACAGTTCAAACTGATCGTTATAATGAATTGTTGTAATAAGATAGTTACTAAAGTCAGCGAGGCTCTTTCTCATTATGAAATAAAGCTACATTTTTGCTTACACATATTATAGTAAAAAATACCAGAAAATGAATCAACAACAGAACAAACTCTTGAGTCATTTTCATTTTGTTAAGAGGAGTGACTTAGTAATGTATTTAAACCACTAATCGAGGTCGGTGTCTTATTCTAGGAAAAGTTTTTACCTGCTAACTTTATCACCAGAAACAAAATACACAGTCAGGACCTGCTTAATACTTATCTAAATAAAAAGTATAATACAGTGGGGTTACTCAGTGATGTTGTATTTGTGTAGTTTGTCCAGCAGAGTGCACTCTGACTCACTGCTGTCATAATTTAACACAGTATATAGAACATTTAGCTCATCATCACAGATTAAACAGACAGTTTCTCACAGTTTTTCACAGCTGACTCTTTGTTAAGTTCTTCCCTTTTCCAGAAGGTGATCTTCTGTTAAGCCCAAAACCTCCTCAGTTATTGTTACGAGGTTATAACTCTGCTGTGCTGCCCCTTTTTCCTGCTTCAAACATTTAAAATTATTTACCAGCTTCTGTTCACATTTAATTCATTTAATTCTTTTTTTGCCCAAGCAGAAGAACAAACACAAACTACAGGAGGGTGTATAAAGAAAAATAAAAGTCTTCATCAAGCTTTTAAAATAATTAGAAAAGTACCTACATTAACTAGACTCTGTCTATTTGTTAAACTAATTAGAAAATAATTTGAGCTTAAAAACATGATCTCCAAAGAGATCATTTTTTCTCATTTATATCTGACAGCATGTCTGAGCAGTATGATCTGTTTTACTCTCATGCCTCTCTGTTATTTAATAGACAGGAGTATAACTATTTCTTCTCTCTCATACCTGTGTGTATGTTCAGCACAGGCAGCAGTCTGATGCCTCAGAAGAAAAACGCAGACAGTCTGGAGCTGATCAGGAGCAAAGCAGGTCGAGTCTTTGGCAGCGTGAGTAACACTAATGAAGTCAAACTTTACTTAAATCAGTTAATACCAGGGCTGGGCTATTAATCAAAAACAATCGAAACCAACATTTAGACCCTCAAATCAAAGTATTTTACTCAAGTCGCTTATTTTGATTTTCTTTGTGTAAAACTCGTTATCACACCTCTCCATACAGTCTGCGTTTCCTTTAGCCAGGAGCTAAGGCCACGCTGCCAGCATGAAGGAGACAAGCGCCAATCCATAAGAGGACTTTGCAGCTGAGAAAAATACTGTCTCCATTGTTTGGGCACATTTTTGATTCTGTGCAGAGGACATTGAGCAGAAAGAAGTTAACTATAAATACTGCAGGAAGACTATTTTGTCGAAGTGCAGTCAGTAGATTTGAAAAAAAAAAAAGTGATTAATTAATTAGAGATTAATAAATTATTACCTGTAATTAATTGATCTAATAAATCTTTTTTTAAATCTCACTTAGAAAAAAATGCTGCAAAAAGCCTTAACTTAAGGTATTTTCATTGGAATTCATTAGATTATTATAGCACGTCAAAAGATTGTTCTCCACCCCCCAAAAGCTGAAGCACAAGAAGCCCAAATGTATAAAAACTCTCAAAATTTAACGGCCCAATCAGAGGACAGAGGCGGAGCTACAGATGTGACGACAACAGGAAGTGACTGCGTGTTTTAAAAAGACAGCGCATGACAAAGCCGTCTCCGTGGACACAAAAAGATCTGCAGCTTTATCAGAAATGGACTCAATTTCTCCTTTAAAAGAGGAGCAAAGAACATCAATTAAAGCTTTCCTGTGGGAATTCATGTTTCTGCTCTTCTCCTGACCGGAACAGCAGGGTCGAGCTGCTACGTCATACTGTGGCTTGATTGGTCTGTGAAGAGTGTGACGAGCAGACCGATCATCCAGTCACCATCCTGTATTTTAAGGCATTACCCTGAATACTGAAACAGTGAAATCAGATTGAAAAAAATGAGTAAGAAAAACACTTTGTGTTTTACTCTCTTTAGTAAGCGAGTAAAAAGCATATGTATATATCTATATCTATATATATATATGTGTGTATATA